>BSBK01006996.1:725000-745000 GCA_027943335.1 Chamaecyparis obtusa
TAAAAACCTAAACATATGTGTTTGCAAGTCTTGATTTGAAAAAAAACACTTAATCATTTTGGGAAAAGGAACTCTTTTTTGATGTGCTTCTAGGAAGTTTTCCCAAATTTTGCAAATCCTTGATGATCTAAGTGACATAAAACAAGTTGGACTTAGACAAGTTCATTTATTCTACTTCTAGTGAGGCCTATCCAAAGAGAAAATCACTTCCTCTTTAGAGAACAACCTCAAACCGGTACTTCCCCGACCAATATAGAAATAAAGCATTGAGAAAACTCTCACTTCATCCCCTCAATCTTAGGTGATGCGTGTTGATGGTATCCTGAGGTAGGTACTTTTTTAGCATGGTCAACTAGGCTCTTAAGTGAGTCACACATGTACAAACTGATTGGGAGGACACCAAGGACCAAATCAGAAACCTATTAATCAGAGGCTTCCCGATACACTCCCAAAGGTATCAAAATCTTTATGCAAGGATCGATCCAAGTGGTTTTGTAGATCACCTAAAGATTAATCACCATCTGTAATCCTTTTTGGGATACCAAGTTGTGGGCAAAGATTTTGATGCTAGCTTGCCTCTACGTAGTTCTTGCTTGTAGTATTTTTGAAATTCCAACCTCAGTGCAAAACACCCGTTAGAACATAAATATTCTTTGAGAACATTATCAAAAATTAGTGGTCATCATTTTCTTGTGTCCCACAAAGTTGCTTTGTCCTTTATCAGGATTGCTTTTAGAATATTTCTTGAGTATTTTTGTCCTTTACCATTAGAGACAAATCACAAACTAGAGACCAAATCATGAACCTATCAAAAGATCAAGTCATTCAGAAGCATTGATTCGTTACAATTGCCAAATCCTTCAAAACTATGTCTGATTCAATCAAGCATAAGAAAGCCAAACTGCCCAATTCCTGAGTCCATCAAGAGAAGAAGATTTTAGAAAGAGACCTAAAAGATCACCAACCTTTCTTAAAGGCAATCCAAGCAAAAGCCAAGTATAAGGAAAAATTGGATAATGTGGGTAACAATGCTAGAGTGAAATAATTTGCAGCCTAATTCTAGGTTAATCATAACTATGCCAATCTAGAGAGTGAAGATTAGTTTGTCTCATCACATATCCATCATTCTTTCAGAATTCCACCATCCTATCTCAACATCCTTACATCCTAAATCATCCTTAGTTGCATCCTTGCATCATCATCCCCTTAGCTTGCATCATAGTTCATCCTCCTAGCTACATCCTTGCATTGTTTATCATCTTCCTAGTTGCATCATAGGTCATCCTTATCAGTTGCATCTAGGTCATCCTCTTAGAATAACATCATTCACTTATCCCATCATCCTTGATCCCAAATTTAGAATCCAACATCCAAGTCAGAATCCTAACAGCCTTGAACCAAATCCAATTATCACACCATCCACTTTGTGTCATATATCCTTTGAGTTGCTTCAAATCCTTATCCTAAATAAAAAACTCCACCCTTTGACTAATTATTGTCTAGGGAATCCTATACTTGTCCTTGTAAACCTCATCATCTTGAGCAAGAGATTGACATACATTGGAAAGAATCCCATCTTCCGAAGATCATCAGTCTATCTTAGGTTGACAATCCTATCCTCATTGATCCCACATCAGGAAGCATCAACTCATTGCTAACACTTAGTAATCCTCCACTAGCATCGTCATCCAGAATCTTCTATCATCCTCAATCTAGTCAGCATCCCACCATCCTTGAATTCATCTAGATCCTTGCATCATATCCTTAGGATTTCATAGGCTTGTCCTAATCCACCATCCTTAAGATTCTTTAGATCAGTATCCACCATCCTTAGAGTTTTTAGGAAGCATCTTGCATCCACCCATCATTTGCATCTTCATCCTTAGACCTACATTTCATGCCTGCCAAGATGCGAGCCAGGAAAAGAAGGAATATGGATCCCAAGTTAGGCACTAGTTCATCCAATCCCAACAACCCTACTAGCACAATGGTGACCTATGATCCACAACCCCCACAAATAGAGAATGTGTGGGAAGATCTAACTAAAACCCCCATATCATTTTCCATGGAAGCATTCATGAGCCATCTAGTACATGCACAAATGGTGAGTGCAATCATTGATTAGAATTGATGATCTATATTGGAAAACTTTTGACAAAAGGGTACTTCCATTCTACCACATCTCCAGCCCCTCATCCCCATAAAAACCATCCATATCCCAACTGAAACCTATACCCCCATCATCCAAAAAATCCACAATCCTAAATTGCATATATCTCAGGTAGCCTCACCCATCCCCCATCTCTTGCAAAGCATCTTTGCAAGTCCCAAAACACAAACAACAATTCAATCCACTCCCTTTTCCATCATGGGAATGCCACCATCATTTGTAGCATCTCAAGCCACCACTTAGGCCCAAAGCTTCACACAAACACAGACTCCACCTCTAATGCAAGCCACCACACAAGCAGTCCCTCCACCTTCTATGAGCCAAGAAGCATCATACTTTCTAGGAACACACAATCATTCCTCTCTTTCACTTAGAAAGCTTCCTCATCAATACCATCCTTCTTGGGGGAAACACAATCATTTCCCTCCTTCACCCAGCAAGCTTCAACATCAACACCATCTTTTTCGAGGGCAACATAAGCTCCTCCTTCCACAAATCAAGAAGCTTTCATCCAAAAATTCATTCCACCCATCACCTAGTACACTCATTCTACATGCATTCCACCTCCACCCTTCATTTATCACACACAAACCCAACAAACTACCTTCATAATAGGGATGCCCTTCATGGGCCCTCAAAATCCACCATCAACATCCTAGAATCTCATCATTACTTCTACATCCTCCACATCACAACTCCCACCATGAACATGATCTCAGTGGGGCCTCACCCCAACCCAAATGCATGTGTTGGGTATACCAACCCAATCCCCCATATCCATGCCTACAAACCAACAAGCCACTTTCCCTCAAGTAGTGTAACAACAACCATCACAACCTCTTCTTTTCCTTCGTATTCCAACTATCTATCCATACCGCCCACCGCTTCTTAAATAGTTCCACCACCATAACAATAGAGTTCCTCCCATCTCACCAGCTACCTTGCACAACCACCTCCTACCACCAGCTTCCAAACAACCACTCTACCATTTAGCAATGTAGGAATGCATCCCACATTAATTACCGAAGCCCAAAGCCAAGTGCATCAAGGAAAATCTTATCAACAAACTGTACCATTCCATCAAACTCCTCCACCACAATAATACTTCCCATTGCAATAGCAACAACATCCTATCATCCCCTAGCAACAACAAGCATCATCCTATCCATCACAGTAACAACATCCTATCATCGCCAAACAACAAAAAGCATCATCTTATCCATCACAACAACAATATCCTATCATCCCCCAACAACAACAAGCATCATCCTATCCATCACAACAACAATATCCTATCATCCCCCAACAACAACAAGCATCATCCTATCCATCAGAGTATCAAAATCCCATCATTCCCCATCAGAAACAAGCAACTCCATACCTTCCACAACAATACACTACCATACCTCAGCAACAATATCCTCCCTAGAAAAAATCACCCCAAAATCCATTTCAATCTACCTATCTTGCTGGGCAATCTCTATATCCCACTCCACAATCTACTCCACAAAATCATCCATATTCACCAACACCATTAGATCCTTTACCAATGGGAGTACCCACTCCAACGCCAATCAATGCTGAATGGGAAGAAATGAAGAATTCTCTCAAAGAGCTTAAGGTTGGGACAAAGAGTAAGACTTTCAAGTTTGATGAGGTCTATCCCTATCCCTTTGATAGATCAATCATGACAATCCCCTTCCCTAAACACTTCAAGACACCCAAGTTTGACAAATATCAAGGGAAAGGAGAGCCAGTTAGCCATGTCAAGGAATTCTATATGGCTTGTCAAGAGGTTGCATACAATGACAATTTCCTTATGCACCTATTCCCCAAGAGCTTGGGAGGAAATGCTATTGAGTGGTTTTACAAGATACCCTATGGGAAAATCACAACCTTTTGCTGAAATCTCTGAGAATTTTGTAGCCTAATATGTCAATAATGTTGAAAATGAACTATATTTGTTAGACCTTTGAACCTCAAAGCATACAGGAGGAGAGAGCCTAGCTGATTATTTGCAATGATGGAAAAACCTCACCACACGGTTATCATATCAACCACCTGAGAAAAATCTTACTAAGATCTTCATTGATAACTTGCATCCTAAGCTATCCCATTTCATAAGGATGAACTGCATCCAAACCTATCAAGACTTCAAAGGAAAAGGGATAGACATCAAAAGAGGCCTCTTAGACGAAGCCATGATCCAACACTACAAAGATGATTCACATGGTAAACCCAATAATAACAAGCCTCACTGCTGGAATAGGAACATGAACACTCTCACTAATGGAGCCATAGACACTAAACATGTCCAAATTTTTGTGGCTAGTCCTACACCTACTCCTACATATCATCCATAACCACAAATCAATCAACAACCCATGCAACAATATCTAAACCAGTATCTAGCCAATCAGGAAAATGCCTTATTAGTTACTCAAGCACATAATAGGCCTCAAGTCCAAACTCATAAAAAATGAACCTTCACCCCTCTTGGTGAACCACTGGACATAATCTTCCATCGAATGGCCAAAGCCAATCTGATCAGCTATCCTCCAACTCAGCAATTCGATGACACAATTCCCAATCCTACATGGTACAAAGAGAATGAATACTATGACTATCATCATGTTAAAGGACACACTACCCTCAAGTGCATGAAATTAAAGCACTATATCCAAGATCTCATTGATAGAAAAGAGATTCAAGTGGACACACCAACCCAACCTTCACCCAATGCCAATATGAAAATCTATCAGAATGTGTTCCCTCAACACAACGCTGGGAAGAACCAAGGAAATACCAACCCCCACCCTAGGACCAAGGAAAAGGAAAATAAGGAGACCATGCTAATGGAAAAGACTATACTACTGCCCACATCAACTATGAAATTTTTTTTGGATGCATAACTCAAGTTGAACCCTCTGTCAATGTCATCCATGTCAAGGGAGTAGATAGTTAATGTGTTGTTACCACACATAGAGGCCGGATATCTGTTGCTGGTGCTAATCCAAGACCCATTCAAAATGCATAATATAACCTTCTAGAACACCTTGGGAATACACCTACCCAAATATCCATCCTCAACCTTCTTCGCACTTCACCCATCCATCAAGAGATCCTCAACCGAGCCCTCCAAGAAGTAAATGTCCCCACAAATATAAATACCATCCAGTTTGAGAACCTTGTGGGACACTTATCAAAATCCTATGATCTTTCCTTCAAGCCTTTTGACATACCATCTATTGATCCTGACCACAATCTCCCTGTCTGTATTGCCATCATGGTCATAAAATTTTCCATTAAACGGGTTATGATAGATAATGTCTTAGCCCTAAACTTGTGTACCCTAAAGTTTATTCAACAAGTTGGATTCATAGAGGTTGACATATCACATGATGTTATCACCATCAAGGCATATGATAACTTGGAGTGTACCTCAAAAGGTACCATTCTATTGCCAATAAAGCTAGGACCAATAGTTCAAGATACCATCTGCCATGTTGTTGATCTAGACCTACCATACAACATCCTCCTCAACCAACCATGGATTCATTCCATCAAAGACATTCCATCTACTTATCACCAGTGCCTCAAATTTCTACATCAAGGTACTAAGATCACCATCCATGTAGATCCCCAATCCTTTGCATATTTTCATGTGATGGAAGCATCGTTCCCCCATTATACCCATTGCCCTATAATTGACATTGGCACTTCTATTGCTAGCTCATCCTGATCCCATAGCGATCCAGAGACTATCTTAGCCTCCACTCTTTCCTCCATCAAAATCAACAACATGGGTTGTGGTGATTATAGCCAAAATGATGCATTTTTAGTAGGGGACCTCCCACTTGATCCATAGACACAAGGGCGTCCAAGTCACCAAAGCAAGCCTACTCCAGTCGATCATGAAATCAAGTAGTTAGGGCCATTAACTTTTATCTCCCACGGAATCATAAATAGTCTAGAGATGGAACCTAACATCAATAGGTGGCTATACAAAGATCCCCCACCTCCTAATACTGAGCTCCTCAGTTACTTCAAAGATAAATATCCTTCATCACAAAAATACACCATAGAACAATGGAAATACCAAGGTGGTGGTCTAGGAAAAAATGAAGGTGGTAGCAAAGATCCAATCAAAGCCTCACAAAATCCAAAGCATCAAGGTCTTGGCTTTAATACCCCTTGCTTGCATGTACAAGGACCTAATACCACAATTGGGGACACCAAATTGCCCAACATTCTCCTCTTGAATATCCAGGATGACCTTATAGAACTCAAAGACATCCCCAAAGAGGAAGAAAAGAAATATTATGATGACATCTTTGATGATGATACCCTCCTGGGAAATTTTGTCCTCCATCAAATCGCCACTAACATCATTGAACTTCCCCTCATCCATCTTGAACTCATAGACTAGGATCAACCAAGTGTAACACATATCTATGAGTTCCAAAGCACATACATGCTCCTAAGATTCATGGGAGCATCAGGCCAACAATCAGATCAAGAACAAGAATCAACTCATGTCTGCAAGCTCGACCCTAAAGGATACTTCGGGGAAGGGGAAGTCTTTAGCTACAAAATTGAAAAATAAAAAGAAAAGAATGGGTCCTTATGTGAAAACCCCTTTGGGGCACATTCTGACTCTAAAAAAGTAAAAATAAAGGGTGTATCTTCTGGTAAAAACCTCTCTAAGGTGCTAGAAGATGAGGACTTTCCTCTTCCCCCCATCTAGGACTATAGGCCACAAAAATCATCTATCATCATTGAGGAAACAAAGTTGGTCACTTTGGGCACTAAAGAATACCCAACGATCACTTACGTCATAGCATCTCTGACCGAAGCAGAAGAAATGGCTTTCACAAGACTCCTCCAAGAAGCTACTATCAATTTTGCATGGTCATAGGCACACATGCCAAGACTTGATCCAAATCTAGTTGTTCACAATCTTGTAGTAGACCCTAATGCAAAATGAGTAAAGAAAAAGCTTCAAAAAATGCATCCTAAGGTAGCCCTATTAGTCAAAGTAGAATTGGAGAAGCTACTACAAGCCAAAATCATCAGAGCCATTGATTACTTAGAGTGGATCTCAAATATGGTGCCTGTCACTAAGCCTTTAGGAGAGATCACAATATGTAATGACTTCAAAGACTTGAACAAAGCATGGACAGAGGATGATTTTCCCTTACCAAACATTGACATGATAGTTGATCTCACAATGAGCCATTAGATGTTGTCACTCATGGATGGCTTCTCAAGGTACAATCAGATCAGAATAGTAGAGGAAGAGAAACACAAAAAAATGTTTAGAACACCATGGGGTACCTTCTACTACAATATGATGCCATTTGGGCTAAAGAATGCAGGATCCACCCATCATTGAGAAATGACAACCATCTTCCATGATATGATACACAAAATCCTTGAAGACTATGTGGATGATATTCTTGTGAAATCCAAGACACGATGTGAACACCTTGACATCCTTGAATGTGTGTTTGATCATCTACATCATTATGGCTTGAAGCTAAGTCCAAAAAAGTATGTCTTTGGTGTTGCATCTAGAAAGATTCTAGGCTTCATTGTATCACAACACAACATAGAGATTGATCCCAAAAAGGTCAAAGCCATAATGGAAATGCATCCTCCCAGAACACTCAAACAACTCAGAAGTCTGCAAGGTAAACTACAATCAGTGCGTTGCTTCATATCATAGCTAGTAGACAAGTGCCAACCCTTCACACATCTACTTCGCAAGGAAACCAACATCAAATGGGATCCCATCTGTCAGAGAAGCTTTGAAAAGCTAAAAGAATATTTGGTCAACTCTCCCATCCTTGTACCACTATTCTCAGGATGCCCTCTAATCTTATACATCTCTATAACCACTACAACACTAGGGGCACTATTATCACAGCTTGATGACAATGACAAAGAGAGAGCCATCTATTATATCAGTCGACCTCTTGTCAGCTATGAGCTTAATTACTCACCAATGGAAAAGGCATGCCTCGTAGTAGTATTTTCCACTCAAAAGATTTGGCATTATATTCTTAGCCATACCATCATATTCATCTCAAAGGTGGACCCGCTTAAGTATCTTCTATCAAGGACAAAACTGACAGGGCAAATGGCAAAGTGGGTCATGCTACTCAGCAAGTTTGATATCCAGTACATATATTGAAAAGCAATCAAAGGGAAAGTAATTGCTGATCAGCTAGCTGAAGCACCTTTGGTAGATGCATATCCACTAACCATGGAATTTTTTGATGCACATCTATGCATGATTGATGGATAACCAACATGGAAGCTATACTTTGATGGCTCCTACACATCACATGGATCAGGGGAAGGAATCCTCTTTGTCACCCCTCAAGGTGACTACATCCTTAAATCATTCAAATTAGGATTCCCATGTACCAACAATATTGCAGAATACAAGACACTCATCTTAGGCCTCAAGATAGCTATCCAATGGAACATTAAAGAGATGCAAGTGTTTGGTGATTCACAATTGATAATCAAGAAAGTCCTAGATGAATTCCAACCAAAGGATGACAAGCTTCTACCCTACAAGGAAATGATGGACAAAATGAAAGAGAACTTCTTGAGTCTTCAGTTCACACAGATACCAAGGCTATAGAACAAAGCGGCTGATGCAATGGAAACCATTAGATCCCTATTGGAAATCCCTTGTGACTCATCAAAATATGAATTCTTAGTTGAGTAGCTACACACACCTGCTTATGAGAATGTCAATTCAGAAATGGTGTGCATCTAAGTTGGTCCTCAATCCCCATGGTACCATGACATTCATGTATATATTAAGAATGGTACCATATCCCCCACCTCACAAACACCCAATGCCAAAACCTAATTTATAGAGCATCTCACTACACTCTTGTAGTTAACACCCTTTATCATCGAGGATATAACAACATCCTCTCTAGGTGTTTAGGTTTGAACGAGGCCATCCTAGCTTTATGAGAGGTTCACGCTATAATTTTTTGTGCCCACATGAGTGGCATGGTCCTAGAAAATAAGTTTCTTAGAGTCGAGTATTATTGGCCAACAATGGAGCATGATGCTTATGAATTTGTCAAGAAATGCTTACCGTGTTAGCAACATGCAAATTTGATCCATGCTCCAGCTTAAGACTTGCAACCTATTGTACCACCATGGCCCTTTTCATGTTGGGGCTTTGACCTCATTGGGTTAATCACTACCCTTTCCTCAAATGGACAAAAATATATCATAACAAGCACAAAATACTTTACAAAGTGGGTTGAAGCAATTCCTCTCATCCTCACTACTGGCATTCAGATATCCAAGTTCATCCTATACCATATCATTTGTCGCTTTGGCATCCCATCCACCATCTTCACAGATCATGGCACACATTTTGAAAACTAGAATGTGGATGATCTATGTGCTACTCCACATTCACCATTTTTTCTCTAGCCCATACTTCCCCCAAGGAAATGACCAAGCTGAGGCAACCAACAAAACCATCTTGAAAATCCTCAAGAAGGTTGTCAATGATCCTGGTCGTGACTGGCACCTCCAAATAAATCCCACCCTTTGGGCCTATTGTACTTCTTATCACACTCCCACAGGGACTACCCCATATTCCCTTGTATATGGTGTTGAAGCTATTCTACCCATCGAGGTCGAGCTCCCATTGTAATACCCCAAAAATGGGCTTCACTTTCATTAACCTCTTACAACAACAAATCGATTGAAATTGACCTAAAAGTCCTAACCTAAGGCACATCTTCACATCAAGTCATCGAAACCCTAATCGATCCTATCACGAATCTACATCGGAGAATATTCCTAAATATTCCTATTCTATCCTAATTATCTCTAATTAAATATTATTTGGCGATAAATGATTTCATATTATTTATCCTAAGTGTGATTAATTGAATATGATAAATATTTAATTAATCAAACTTCATTTAGCCATTTAATTAATTTAATTATATTTAATTAAAATTATTCCTTAATTAAAATTGTTAATTTGACAATTAATAAAAAATCTAAAAATAATTGATTAAATATTTATTTAATTAATTAAATAGAATTGTCAAATTTAATAATATGATTTTGGATAAAGTTTGATTAAATAATTGATTAACCCATAAATCAGCTATTTTTAAATAAAATCTGTTAAGTTGAGAATAAAATACATGGAAATTAAATAAAGTTATAATTATCCATGTCAAAATCAGAAGACCAGTTAAACTCAAAATCAACTCTTGGACTCATTTTTTTAACTTTCTAAACTCAACATGTGATTGTGAGTTAAAAGGTGGATTGAAGTGATCTCAACTTCCAATTATGAGTTAAAAAGTTGATTTGCACGATTTTCACTAGATAACTATTTCTAATTCCTTGATAACTTTCCAGTCAATTCAAGTTGATCAAGGAGTGATTTTTGGCTTTTCCATGAGTTCTCAAACTTGGATTTCTATATAAACGACCCTCGGTCCTTCACAATCATGTGCAATTTTGAGAACAACAGAGTTATACTGTCGAGTTCTTGCGAGATTGTGCATCCAGTTTTGAGATCAATTACTATCATTTATTTTCTAGTTTTTGCATTCATAGCTTAGTTTTCATTTTCATTGATATCAAGTTTTAGATCAATTTCATATAGTTTTTATTGCTATTGCATTGAAAATCACAAGAACATAGATTAATCTTGCATTCATTTCAGTAGTTTTTACATTCTAAATCCTTTGTTTAGGCATTGCATTGTCACTAATCTTGATTAAATATGAGAATACCATACTCATGTCTTCTAGAAGGCAGTAAATTGCTTGATTAATGATGTATCCATTGATTATTTATTTATTCATCATTAATCTATAATATTTTACTAAAGTGTCGTGTCTTCTGAATAGGTACAATTTTCACACACACATTTCTGGTGCCCACCATGGGCCCAATATCGGGTTTCCATCTCATTTTTCATCAATTTTATGATCATTTTTATCAAGTTCTCAGATTTTGAAATTTTTTCATACAATCTCGTATGACAGTTTGCAGATTGTTGTTTGGGAAGATACTATCTGTCGTATGACATATGACATTTCTGAAGTGTCGTACTAGTTCATACACATTGTCGTATCAAAGTTGAATTATTGTATGGGTTGAGGTATATTGTCGTATGATAGTTTACACCGGTATTTCAATTATCGTATGGGTTTTGTGATAAGTTTTTAAGGTTTCTGCTATGAAATTTGATTGATTGCTAATCTTGACCCCTACTATTTTATGGTGCATGATTTTTTGAGATAACCTAACACTTTTTGAAGGATGAGAGATGAAGATTTAAGCATTGAAACCTATCTTTTTGGCCCATTCTTGTCTTGTCTTCTAAGCCCTTGTTTGCAAGAAACCCTTTCAAAAATTACTGGCCAAAGAAAGCTTAATCAAAAAAGATTTTCAGCTTGTGGTTTTGTAGGTTGCCAAAATCTTCATCAAGAAAATATTGTGTTTTGGTTAATCTCTTTTTCATAGGCACATAGATAATTAGTTACGTGCATCATATTGACATTGTGGTAGATATTGAGGGGATTATGCTCTTCTCTTTTCAAAGAATCATAAACCCAAAAGGTATGTCCCCCCTGGAAATGTGCATTTTATCTCTGGATTAACTCTGTTTGGCATGTCTTGGATAGGGAAAAGGAAAAGATAAGGGGATTATGCTCTTCTCTTTTTAGAGAATTAAAAACCTAGATCCTATGGTCCTCAACCTCACTTTTCATTTAAACCTTTAGAGGGCCTGTCGGCTGAGGTAAAAATCTCCCGGGAATGACCCAAGTGGGGAAAAGTCTTAAGCCGACTCTTCCACCCCACTATAAAATTTGACGCTTCCTTGAGATTAAAGTCTCAGAAGACATAATTGTGCTTGTTCCTTGGATTTATTCCATGAGCAATCTTGGATCTTGTGTAGAGAGGAGCCACTTGAATCTTGCTTACGAGACTACACAGGTTTGAGTAATCATAGGGTTAACAGCCTCAATCCTGCTTGTGGGACTATAGGAGACAATTGTAAATAGATTCCTTGATTAAAAGCCTAAGCTAGTTTTCCACTGATCTACCTTTGAAGGATTTGTAGTGCTTGTATGAGGTGAATAGTAATCACCCCAAGAAAATCATCATATCGAACCCTCCTTGATGCTTGAACTCAACTAATATGGCCTCCAACATCCATTATGTGTTGTTGGACTGTCATATTCTGATGATTCATTGAGTGTGTTCCTAAGTCAATGAGAAAGTAATACATCTCTTCTCCTAGTTAGGTTAAGATAGGTGTGTTTGATTCATTGAGTCAGTTCCCACATGTTTTCAATGATTGTGAGCTGATTTCTATGATAAACATCCTCAAACAATCTAAAACACATAGATTCTAAAAATTGGAAAGCAAACCTAAAAACCAAACTGAGACCAAAAACACCAAAAATCCCCAAAAATTAAAGCAAAATCCTTTTTTGGTGTAAACTGTCATCCTACCCTTGCAATTATCGTATGATAATTTCTCAGTATTCCCAAGTGTCATAACAGAACCCTTGAAGTGTCATATGAGAAGCAATATATTGTCATACAAGTGTTGTTAGAAATCCTAAACAAAAATCAATTCCTAGTGTCAATTGTCGTATGAGATCCTAGATTGTCATGCCAGGGCTTATTCCATGTCGTACGAGCCTGCATACTGTCATACGACATTTTGCACAAATTGCCATAAAAACCCTAATTTTGACAGAAAATCCAGTCAACCTTCAACTTTGGTCAAAATTATGTCAAAAAATCCACTATGTCAGGTAAAAAGCAGAGAAACAACAATCCAATTCTATTTTCCCAAAGTGATTTATATTGCTTGATTTGTCATCCTGTTGATTAATATGGAAGACGTCTCATCCTATGTTAGAAACCTTGTCAAAACAACCTCGATCTATTAGAGACTAAGTTTTGTGAATTCATGTCCACCATCCTTTGGGTGTCTACCCATACATCTCAGGAACAATATCCTTCACTTACATCCAATCTACCTTTTCATCATCAACAATCGAATCCAATCTTGACAAGGTCACGTCACTTGATTATTCCTAAATCATATTATCATTCAATTGTCTTATCTTTCTCCAAGATTCACATAAAGGTTAATGGTGGAAATAAGATCTTCCTCACATAGAAAACCAAGAGAAGATCCAAAGACATCACCCTCATCTTCTCTTATTGTTCAGTCCTTTCATCAACCCTATGATCTTGATCTTTACAAAGAAGATGAACTAGGCAATTTTTGCTTAAAAGGAGGTCACACAACTCCTCCTGAATCAACTCAAGGAGAGAACCAACATGCTACCATGTCTCAAAGAGAAGCTAGCCATGGTTCCCAATGCCATGACTCTATGAGGGTAGGGCTCAAGGGCCCACACCTTCAAAAATTGTACAATGTCGAGATGGTGATCTCTTTAAGAAACTCATGAAGCATTTCCTATGAGAGGATAAAGAGACATACTTCCTTGAATTGGCCCAACAAGGGGCCAAACTTCCTCGCAACTTTAATGTTTAAGACATTGTAACACAAGAGAAAGAGATCACTATCACAACCATGATGAAGGAGATGCATGCTATGCAAGTCAAACTTAACAAAGTGGAAAAAGAGAAAGAATCTAAAGAATTCTCTATGGATGCCCTATGTCCATTTCCATTTGATCAAAGCATGTATATGCCACCATTCCCAAAAGGGGTGGAACTACCAAAGTATGAAAAATATGATGGAAATTTAGATCCTCAAGATCATGTCAAATAATTTTGTACTCTATCCATGGAGTTCATGCATGAACCAACATACTTAATGTGTCTCTTCCCATGATCTTTGGGAGGGGAAGCCATCAAGTGGTTCTCCAAAATACCTCCAAAAATCAAAACCTTTAAGGAATTAATCAAGTTATTCTATCAACAATACTACTACAACATCCAACATCCAACATTTAGTTACAATTATAGATATCTACAACTTGAAACATAAAACAAGAGAACCATTCTTGACTTTCCTCAAGCATTGGAGGAAGAAGTTCTCACTTTATCCTCAACAAATTCTAGAAAATGAGAAACTGGAAATCTTCATCAATAATCTTATCCCAAAAATCAATTATCATCTTTAGATGCAAAATCATACCCCATTTGACAAAATGGTGGATAGTGCCATGAAAATAGAGGATGTACTTTTTCTCAAGGGAGATATCACACTTTACAAAGAAAAAAAGTATGATTCAAGTTGCAATTCTCACAATAAAGATAAAGTCAAATTATGGAACAAGAATAAAAATGTTGTCACAAATGGTGTTGTTGAACACATCAGTTCTCCACCCAAAGCACCAACATTTAGCCTCATGATTGGAACTCAAGCCACAAAATCCTCTGAGAAGGAGACAATGGAGCTTCCTAAAAAGTCAAATGAATAAAAATCATGGGTTACAAAACCAAAATGCAATTTCACTCCTTTGGGTGAGTCCTTGGAATATGTCATGAGAACTTTGTTGGAAAATAACATCATCAAATTACCTGAGATAAAACCATATACCCATAAGTCAAACCTAAGTGGTGGAAAGAGACCGATTTCTATGATTTTCATCAAAACAAGGGTCATAAAACCAACAATTGCATGCATCTAAAACATCTTATTCAAGAAAAAATTAACGCTATAGAAATTGTGATTGACAACCATAAATCCAACAATGATCATACCGTATTCATGAAACCTTTTCCAAAACACACTCAAGGAGAGTCATCTTCTAAACCAAATGTGGGTACTAAGGTCAATTAAACATACTCTGGTAACAATGATGTCATCAAAATGGTAGAGTCATGTGCATCTCATCATTGCAATGTCATCACCATTATCAGGAAGGACAAAGAAAACATATCAACTAATGTAGTCACTTGATCTCAAGCTCAGGTAACTCTTCTAGGACTAAACTCTGTTTCATCAAATGCCCTGAAAGTACCATTCAATCTTGCATCTGCAACTAAACAAAGGACTGCATCTAAATCTTCCAATTCTAAAGAGTCCAAAACAACATCTCCAAGAAAAAACATTATCCAACAAATCCAATACACTAACACAAAGATCTCTATATTTGAGTTGCTTTGAATTTCTCTTGCTCATCGAGCAATTCTAGACAAATTTCTCATCAGTTCTAAATGCTCCAAAAAATCTTGATCTTGATCAATTTCAGACCATGGTTGGCCATTTGACTTCTCCTCAATACATTTCCTTTTTAGAGGAAGATAAAAATTCACTAAGTCATCCACATAACCATCCATTGCATATTGAAGTCCTAATAGAAAACCGTCATGTCAAGCATGTTTTGATAGATGGAGGAGCTGGTCTAAACATGTTCATATAAAGTGGTTACACAACTTGGATTGTCAGAAGATGCTATTGATCCTAAAAAGAAAATAACTATAAAAGCATATGATGAGAAAGAAAGATCTTCCAAACGGGTCATTGTGTTACCTATCAGAATAGGATCTATCATCAAAGATATCACTTGTCTATTATTGGACCTCCCGCTGGCCTATAACATCCTCTTAGGAAGGCCCTAGATTCACAGAATGCAAGCTATTCCATAAAAATACCATCAATGTGTCAAGTTTCCCTATGATGGAGTATAGGTCACAATACTAGTAGACATGTCAGCATCTTGTAATGCTTTAAAGAAAGTACCGACAAGCTTGTCCCACACAACAAAGAGTCTTCTACCAAAAAGAGAGACATAGAATCCACATCCAAAATGGAAGACATAGATAAGGAGGTCAAAATCAAAGATAAAAGTATGGGAGAATACACAATAGAACCAATTCTATCGCTTACATCTCTCCCACTCTCGCCAAAATCTTATGGACAACCTTTAGAGAAAATGAAACCTACAACTAAAGAACCACATGTTATTTTTAATGGGAGTTTCATCACATAACATTTTTCTAAAAAAGAGTCTGATGAGGAAGAAGCTATACTAGCCTATCTATATAAAGATGAATCACAGTCATAAACAGTTAAAAAATGTGAATCCAAATCACTTAAGGTTCCTTCAAAATCATATGGACCATGACACAAGCTAATTTACAAAATAGGATATACTAGAAAAGGACCTCTAGGGACAAGAGGAAAAGGTATCATCAAACCCATTGAACACTGTAGGAGAAGAAACAAAGATACTACATGCATAGGTTGTTAGAATAAAACTTTCCATCTCAGTGGAAACTCTTCTCATGTCATAGAGAAAATTGAACCAGGAGTGGATATTCAATAAGAGGAAGAAACACATCATTTAGATAGTGATGATTTAGAAACAATAGATGTCTTTCCTTATGAATGTATACCTTAGCACATCTTAGACCTTCTTAATGATGAAAAGAAATCTAAGGAACAAGTCAATGTGGTAGACACACAAGAACCTACTACTACAAAAGAATAGACTTGTCCAGAGGAAGGAGAGACATCCCTCACCATAGATGAACATTTAGGACACTCTAGTGATTATGAGACAAATTCTCATGAATATGAATTCCATTCAGGCTTTGAAGGAAACCTCTCTTGGGGGATTCATCCTAATTTTACACATTTTCTTAACATTCCTAGAGATCTTGATGAGGAATATAATGACTGTGAATGGGGAGTCATTCCAGAACCAGAATAGAAAAACATATTGATGTTATTCACCAATACACACCTACAACTAATGTTAGTCTAGAACTACATGATAGACCTCATGAAATTGAATCACTTATTACTAATGCAAGATCCAATGATGACGTTGAGACACTTAACAAATGAAATATCTTGAGTAGTAATATCAACTTTGAATTTGAGAGTCGGATCAAAACCAATGAAGACAAAACTATTTGCATAAATGCTATAAGACAGTCCTTCCCTCCCCTTACTATCAAACATCTTGAGCTTATTGACCAAATGTCCACAAATCCAAGCCAAGATATCCATACTTTCCAAACAGACTATGATTTTAGCATGTTACTTGAATGCAATTGAACCTATGATGACTTCCATTAGTGAACCTAGTATCAACATGAAAGAGTTAGATGTCAAATATCTTAGTTAAAAGAATAAAAGAAAAAGAGCTCTAAGGGTGAAAACCACTATGTGGCAGTATTAGAGCCAAAAATAGTAAAAACAAAAGAGGTATCCGAGGGTGAAAACCTTTCTAAGGCACCTGAGGATGAGATATTTGATGTCTGTTTGAGTCATTTACAAGATAGATCACTAGTTTTGATAGAACCAACTCAGTCTATCAATTTGGGCATAGCAGAGGAACCTCAGATGATTCATGTTTCACAATCCCTATCAGAAGAGGAGAAACATGCATTTACCAAATTCTTAACAGAGGAAAAGATAAAATTTTCTTGGAAATATTCAAACATGCTGGGGTTAGATCCTAATATGATCATGCATCATCTTTCTATAGCTCCAAGAGTTAAACCAATCAAACATAAGTTGTGGAAAATGCATCCTCATGTTGCACTTCTTGTCAAAGATGAATTAGAAAATTACTCAAAGCCAGATTTATCCGAGTAATAGATTATGTTGAATGGATATCAAACATCATTCTAGTGTCAAAACTAGATAGCTCTATACGAGTATGCATAGATTTTAGAGATCTAAATAAAGCATGCCCAAAGGATGACTTTCCACTACCAAACATCGATATGATAGTGGATATGACTGTGGGATTTGAAATGTACTCTCTAATGGATGGATTTTCTAGATACAAACAAATAAAGATAGCTTTTGAAGATCAAGAGAAGACAACTTTCACCTGTGCATGGGGTACTTTCTGCTGGAACGTAATGCCATTTGGTCTTAAGAATGATGGTGCTACTTATCAAAGAGCCATGACATCTATCTTTCATGATATGATGCATAAAAACATGGAGGTCTATGTTGATGACACACTAGCTAAATCAATGAAAGGATCTTAACACCTAGCTGACTTGGGTACAATACTAGACAAAATGGAAAAATTTAGTCTCAGGCTAAATCCCAAGAAATGTGCCTTTGGTGTCACTTCAGGAAAGCTCCTAGGATAAATTATTTCAAAGAAAGGAATAGAGGTGGATCCAACAAAGGTAAAAGCAATCATGGAGATGCAACCTCCTAAAAACATCATTCAAATGTGTACTCTATAAGGAAGGGTGCAATCCATCAGATGCTTCATCTCTCAATTAGATGATATATCACAACCTTTCACCAAAACATTGCATAAAGGTGTGACCTACAAATGGAGTGAGGAGTATGAAAAGAATTTCAATAATATAAAGAAATACTTGGAAAATCCACCAATTCTCATGCCTCATATTTAAGGAAAGCCATTAATATTGTATGTTTCCACAACATATACAACACTGGGGGCATTATTGTCACAAAATGATGAGAATAAATGAGAAAGAGCTATATATTACATTAACAAAACCTTAATGGATTATGAAAAGAATTAATGTATGATCAAGAATGCTTATCTAGCTGTCATCTTTGCATCACATAAACTAAGACATTACATGTTGGCTCACACCACACACCTAGTAGAAAAGATTGATCCACTAAAATACTTTTTAAGAAAAGCTTCTCTCACAGGTAGACTAGCAAAATGGGTAATGCTACTAAGCAAATTTGACATTGAGTATGTTGAAAGGAAAGCCATCAAATGAAAAGTCATCATAGATCAATTAGCTAAAGCTCTGATGTTCAATGACCAACCAGTGTAGGTTGAATTTATTGATGCTTCTATCATGCACCAATCCTCCAGAACATGGCAGTTATTCTTTGGTGGGTCCTACACACAAAACGGGTTCAGAGCTAGTATTTTGTATATCACTCCACAAGGTTACTCCATTGTGAAAGTATTCCGAATCAAATTTCATTGCACCAATAACATAGAAGAATATGAATCTCTATTAAATCGATTGAAATTGGCACTAGAATGGAGAGTGACGAAATTACACATTCATGGAGACTCTCAACTAGTCATTCACCAAGTCAATGATGTGTACCAAAAAAAAGATGAGAAGCTGATTCCATACAAATGGATGGTAGATGATATCAATAAATACTTCATTTCTATCATGTTTGAACTGATACCAAGAATGGAAAATAAAGAAGCTGATGCTATGGCTACACTTTCATCTTTACTACATCAACCAAAACCTGAGCTACACTATGAGTTCCTGGGGGAAGCATTGTCGTTCCCTACCTATGATTACCCAAAAATCTATATGATCTGCACATTTGTTGGTCATGATTACTCATGCTACAAAACCATCTATTCCTACCTTTGAGACAAAGTCATTCCTGATACCCTTAACCATCATGAAAAATGCTACCTTATCTGAAATGCGTCATGGTATGTCATCATTGGTAATGATCTATAAAAACAAAGTCTGGATGGTACACTCCTTAGATTTTTAGAATGAGAAGAGTCACAACACGCTTTAGAGGAAGTCCACAAAGGTATTTGTGGATCACATTCCAACGGTTTGACATTAGCTCAAAAAATCATTAGGGCAGGGTACTATTGGCCAGATATGGAGAAAGAGGGCATGAAATATGCTAAAATTGTAAGAAATGCCAAGTCCATGGTAACTTAATTCATGCGCCAAGTTGAGATCTAATTCTATTTACAACACAATGGCCTTTTCAACAATGGGAATTTGATCTCATAGGAACCATATATCCACATTCATCAAATGGTAACACCCATATAATCACAACAACTGATTACTTTACAAA
>BSBK01006996.1:750000-775000 GCA_027943335.1 Chamaecyparis obtusa
TGGGTAAACCGATAAGATGCTCAAATCTGCAGGAGGCCAGATGAACTCTGAGAGATTTGGAAGTGATATGTACAGCCTTTGTGTGGTTGGATGTGACACATGAACATGGATATCAGGATACCTAATATGCAAGCACAACAAGGAGAAAGTGACATCAGTAACTTGATCCAAATCGAAGACAAATGCACAAAAAATGATAAAGTAAACATTCTGAAAGGTGCATTAAATGCCATTAAAACCAGCTGAGAAATTAAAATTTTTGAAAAAATTCGTTAAGTACCCTAAAAATGCTCACTATTTTTCATACGACATTTCAAAAATTTAAAAATTGGTGTCAAGTGTTGTATGACACTATACATACACCCATACGACATTTTGGTTTCATACGACACTCCACAAGTTGTCGTATGACAACTGTGGGATCTGATGAAATGTCGTATGAGAGATGGGAATTTCCCATATGACACTATACATTAATGGACATGACATTTGAATTGGACTTGAATTGCTATACGAAAATGTCCCAATTAACGTACGACAATCCATGAGGCAAAATTTAAAAATACGTAAAAAGACTAGGATATTCTATAGATTCTTAAAACACGTGCTAAATTGAATTCAAGGGGTGATCAAAGGTCCACTTATAGAGTTCCCATACTGCCAAGGCCGTTGAAACCAATGAGAATGCTTGAATTGATGCGAAGACATAGGGAACACCATTTTTTCTCTTAGAGGTCTCTGTGAAATCGTAAAAGTCAACCAATGAAAATGATTTGAAAATGACCCATTTTCATCTTATATAGGTTTTGACCTAATTTTTCAAAGTGCTCTGATTGGCGTGAAAACAACACCCCTAGCTAATTTTGATGTCCTGAATCCATTTTTAGAATCAAAATTGAAATATGAGATCATTTCACTTGTCAAAATTATGATTTAAAATTTTGGACCCAAGACAGCCGACTGCTTGCATAATCAACCTTCACAACATCATAGGAATCCATAACTCAACCTATTTGATCATCTAACATCAAAATTTTAGAATTTCAACTTGGTCAACCATGGTCAAACTTGGTCAACATGGCCTCTAAATGATGTAGAATGCATCCCTAGACATATACAACCACTTCTACAGTCGATCACATTGCTTCATATCAATTCAAACTGGCTTTCTTGCCATATTTCAATTTTAATCCCGAAGGGGGCATGGTCTTACCCATCATTAATCAAATCTATTCCTTTTTCAAATCTTCTTCAGCAATCAAGACAACAACCAAGTCTAATTGCTGACTTCATCAAAAGTCCTCATCGCTTGGGGCATATTAGATTCATCAAAATCCATATCAATCTGCTATTCTCTTAATCTTGTAAACTATATCAACTCTTCATAACCATTGGTTCAGTTATGTTATCTCCTTGATTCTTTGTAACTGAAGGGTTGCGAGTTGGTATCCTTTCGATTCCTTTGGACAAGCAGGTCTAGAGTCAAGATATTTGATTCCTCGTAATCATAGGTTTAGAATCAGGTGTTTTATCACTTCTTCATAATCATAGGTTCAGAGTTACTATTATTAGCATCATCTTTGATTCTTTGGTCAATCAGGACTTGAATCAATATCTCCAAATCTTCCAATCAATTTCTATCTAGGAATCAGTTAATCAACCAGGATCAGTTTCTCCATCACATAACTGAGTCCGAATCACACCAAATAGATTTATCTTTGAACCACTACGCTTCACACAGTAATTTGAAAGAGGGGCAAAATGTAATACCCCAAAAATGGGCTTCAGTTCCATTAACCTCTTACATCAACAAATCGATCAAAATTGACCTAAAAGTCCTAATCTAAGGCACATCTGCACATCAAGTCATCGAAACCCTAATCGATCCTATCACGAATCTACATCGGGGAATATTCCTAAATATTCATAATCTATCCTAATTATCTCTAATTAAATATTATTTGGCGATAAATGATTTTATATTATTTATCCTAAGTGTAATTAATTGAATATGATAAATATTTAATTAATTAAACTTCATTTAGCCACTTAATTAATTTAATTAGATTTAATTAAAAATATTCCTTAATTTAAATTATTAATTTGATAATTAATAAAAAATTCTAAAAATAATTGATTACATATTTATTTAATTAATTAAATAGAATTGTCAAATTTAATAATATGATTTTGGATAAAGTTTGATTAAATAATTGATTAACCCATAAATCAGTTATTTTTAAGTAAAATCAGTTAAGTTGAGAATAAAACACATGGAAATTAAATAAACTCATAATCATCCATGTAAAAATCAGAAGATCAGTTAAACTCAAAATCAACTCTTGGACTCATTTTGTTAACTTTCTAAACTCAACATGTGATTGTGAGTTAAAAAGCATATTGGAGTGATCTCAACTTCCAATTATGAGTTAAAAAGCTAATTTGCATGATTTTCTCTAGATAGCTATTTCTAATTCCCTGATAACTTACCAATCAATTCAAGTTGATCAAGGCATGATTTTTGGCTTTTCCATGAGTTCTCAAACCTGGATTTCTATATAAACGACCCTCGGTCCTTGACAATCGTGTGCAATTTTGAGAACAACAAAGTTATACTATCGAGTTCTTTCGAGATTGTGCATCCATTTTTGAGATCAATTGCTATCATTTATTTTCTAGTTTTTGCATTCATAGCTTAGTTTTCATTTTTATTGATATCAATTTTTAGATCAATTTCATATAGTTTTTATTGCTATTGCATTGAAAATCACAAAAACATAGATTAATCTTGCATTCATTTCAATAGTTTTTTTATTCTAAATCTTTCGCTTAGGCGTTGCATTATCACTGATCTTGGTTAAATCTAAGAATACCATACTCACGTCTTCTAGAAAGCAATAAATCTTTTGATTAATGATGTATCTATTGATTGTTTATTTATTTATCATTAATCTATAATGTTTTACTGAAGCGTTGTGTTTTCTAAACATGTACAATTTTCACACACACACCCATCATTGCATGTCTCCATGAAAAACTATACCACAGATGAAGACTATCCCGTGGCACACCTCATACAGTTGGATCTATTAGATGAAAAGAGGTAGCAAGCATATGATCACCAAGTCACATACCAGAATTGACTCAAAAGGAGCTATAATAAGAAGGTTTATCCTAGACAGTTCCAGGTCAGCGACATGGTCCTAAAGGAAACTCTGAAAGTACAAGCACATCGAGAGAAAAAGGGCAAGTTCAAACCTACTTGGTTGGGTCCCTATGTTGTCACAACATGCTTTGGCTCTGGAGCTTATCAGCTATTAATGCCAAAAGGTGAGCCCCTGAATGATCCTATCAACATCATACATTTGAAGTGGTTCTATGCTTGAACTAGATCCTATATATCTTGAAAATCCATAAAAATTGGAGATCTTCCTATTCCCAATGCCTGAGCTTCTATAAACATCCATTGTACATATCTCCCCATCCATTGTATATATCACTATGTCTTTTTGTACATATCCTCATCAATCTTGCAACAACATTTGATTAGATAACATTATCCCATCCAGCCTTGTACTTCAACAACATCTTTTGTCGTCTATCCTTGATCACATGGTTATCCTCGATTAATCATTTTCCAACGCCAACATAGCATTATCCTCATCAAAATAGGTCCATGTCAGATTTATCCTTCCTCATGTCCAACCTAATCTCCCATCAATCAAATGGGTTCGTGTCAGATGTATCCTTCCTCATGTCCAGACCTAATCTCCCCCCATCAATCAAATCAATCCTCCTCCTTGGCAATGTAAGTTTTGTGGATTTATCACTTTGGTCTTGGATTTTCTCCTTTGGATCCTGTTTATCTTTTACAACTTCTAGTTTTTCCTCTCCTCTAAGTCACCATGATCCTTTATATCATGGTGTGCTCTGAATGAGGGTGATCTAGGAAAAGGTATTTTGATCTTTTGCTTCTGACTGTGATTCAGTCAGATATGACCTTTGCACATTTCACATGTGATCTTATGGGTTACATGGTGTACTTGGGAAATGTCATTTGTTTGTGGTTTCTCCCACATTGTTTCTACCATTCCTCCTCCTAGATTCATGTGTGATGCTAAGGCAACCCTTGTGTGTCTTTTAGCATCAGTCTTTTGTAACACTAGTGATAAGGCCTTGAGTTCCCAGTAACCTTGGTAGGTCTCTAGCATTGCTATATTAAACTAGGTTGTGCTCTCCACATTTACACAATGAGATGCCCAAATCCCCCATCTTGTATCATATAGATTAATATTGCATCCTTCATATAGATTCATCCTGCATCCTTCAACTCATATCATATTTCATTCCTCCATCTTTGCTCTTGGAAGGATGTTTGTTTATCCCCCCTTCCTATATTTCTTCATCCTTTCCCTTCTGTGTTCTTTTTGAGAAAATTCCCCAAAGTTTCCTCTTTGCATTATTTTCTCAAGGGGGCACAACCCCTTATTCTAGCCTGGGGCATCTTATTTTCTTGTCTTTGATGCAACGCCACTTGTGGCATCACATCAAAGAGGAGAAAAATATAGACACCTAAAATCCCTTTGCTAAATAAAACTATTTTATTTTGCAAAAAGACCTGATGACATCATCTTTTATTTATTAATTAGTTTTTATTTTCATTATCCATTCTCCTATTTTAATTAAAGACTTTTAATTAAAGAATCCCCCCAAAAGCATTTGAATGCAATTTGAATGATATTCCCTTCAATTTATTAATTAACATTTAATAAATTGTGTCACAATCCTTAAATAAATTAAATATTTATTTAAACCCTAAAACCTTAAAAATTTCTAGAAAACCCTAAACCTATCTACTATTTCCTAATCCCATCCTAAACCTTCTTAGAGGGTGATTCCTAACCCTCTTAGTCTAAACCCTCATTCTTTGACTTTTGGTCAAACCCCCTCATTAATGAGCCTTACATTCTCATTAATGGCTCCTTACACCCTCATTTAAGGATCTTACAACCTCTTAATGAAGCCTATATCTCCTCTTCCACTATTTTTCCCTAAGCACACATCCCAAGTGTTTCTCACACATGTGTGAGAAACCCTTAACCCTTATCCCCTTGACCATACCTCTAACCATACCCCAAACTCTACCCCTAACCCTGAATCTAACCCTAACCACCCTTCCTAACCCAAGCCCTTCCTCAAATCCTATAAATAATCCTCATTCAAAGATAAAAATAGAACTAATTCACCTATTTCATATTAGGCATTGTTTTCATGCTCATTTGCATCTAGACTTAGCTTAAATTCTGATATTGTTAGACTTAACTCAATTCTATGCTTTCATAACTCACGCGAGCTTAGCTTAATGGATTAACATAGCTTATTTCATTTATTTCAATATCATTTTCATCATATCACACTTATATTTGGTTAAAATCAACTTAGCATAAGCATTCATAGCTCAAATATGCATTCTAGCTTCATTTGGTTCCTTGGGACTCTAGGGGAAAATCAGGTTCACCATACCTGATTCTATGCCACTATGGGGTATCCATGGTTCCTAAATAGTGCTAAACCTTCCTAATCAGCATTGTGGACATGCTTATTATGATTCTAGGGCATACCCACATCCCTAATCTCAGAGAAAATCAAACGGTGACAGGGTGCTCCCGTTTACACTCTATCTGAGGTGTCTTGCAAATAGATTTACTATATGTTTAGTATATGCTACTTAGACTAATGTTTGAATGTCTATGCATGTTTTGAATAGGTTATATTTTCACTAATCACAATATAAATATTTAGATTTTCTTCAACCTCCATTCACCATTAATGGAGTCTCCATAAAATTTCCTAGGCAATCCTAAATTTCAAAACAAAAAAAAAAAAACATATTACAAAGCTAACCAAATTTGGAAATTATGGATAACATGGGAGATTTTATAGAGAAAATTAAATTTGGATTTCAAACTTTTATTAAACCCAACTTGATTGCCAAGTTTGAACATAAATGGAAATCTGATTTTTCATTTAATGCTTTGTTGAAATTTGACTTTAGGGCACTATGGGGAAACTTCCAAAGTTATTACCCCTGTTGCCATATTTGAACCTTTCGGGAAAGATTTGATTTTCTCTTTAGAGGTTAGTTTCAATTATACATAGAAATTTAAATTTAAATTTTTGGTCTATCAATAGTTTAAATTATTTTATATTTTGATTTCAATATTGAATAAATGCAAACTAAAATGGGTTAGTTTGTAAAATTGAATAAGGCATCTTAGGAATAATTGATTAATTACCTAATCAAGCTAGGGTTAGGCCAATTAGATCAAGACTATTAACAAATACCCTTAGTTCTTTATAGTTTCCTCAATATTTGTAACACTATTTAGTTTCCCTTTTTAATTTAATCATTTGATAAATGATTAAATTTAAAGGTTGAGACTATAGTGTTATGAATTCTTGATCATTTTTCATTAAATTAAATTTTAAAAATGAATTATTAATCATATAGTTATTAATGTTAATTATTGTGTCAGGGATTATCACCCATCAAGTTCTTGTACCCTGGCACAAATTTCTAGGTAGACTATATTTGACACCTTTATTAAACCTAGTTCTTGCAGATAAATTCTAGGATATTTTAGAAGTCAAACATAGTCAACTTCTCCTACTAGGGATTTCATTGAGTGTTATATTTAAGCCTTATCTTAGAAAAATGATTTCAAGAGGGAGGTTGACCAAGACAACATGGTCATGATGCCCCTCAATCGTAATTAATTTTTCTCATCCTTAAATTGAAACTGCAAATATCTAGACACCCTAGTCAATTTGTTGTTGGTTTAGAAATTTTTTGATTGTTGTGTCTCGCTTGATTTTTGGTATCAGAGCTAGGTTTAGAAACTTTGGGAACCTAAAACACTACATCTAAATTGTTTAAGTCTTAAATTTTGTAGGATGCTATGAGTTACTTGTCAGGCTTGTGCACATTGACAAGGTCATAGGCGAGCCTCTTCAATTCATGCAGAGGTTAGACATGAGGTGCGAGCTCCAGGGGGGAATCATAATCCCCCTCTTGAGCCACCTCCCAATCCTAACCATGCTATTTTATTGGCATTAAAGAATCTAAGTAGGACCATCCTAGATAGGATGCCTCATATAGCTCAACAAGAACAACATCAGGATGCCAAGGAACTTGGGGTGGAAGCCAGAGAATGTAGTAGGAGTCCCCCTCCGAGATTTGTAGAGAGACAGGTAGAGCATGACATGGAGTTTGTTTATGGACCAAAACCTCCACCAGGTATAGTGGGTCAGGTGGTTGAGAGGGAACACAAGGACACAAGGGATCAGATTAGAGAGTTTCTAAGACTCAATCCACCACCTTTTGTAGGATCTACTAAGGGGATAGAGGCTGAGTCTTGGCTTGTAAGCCTAGGGAGATGCTTTGGATTACGCCCCTATGGAAGTAATCTTAAGGCACATATGGTGATACATAATTTGAGTGGGATGACCTCCACATGGTGGAGATGAGACGAGTTCATGGGCCACATTTTCATTGACACCCTTACTTGGGAGAGCTTCTTAGAAAGATTTAGGGCCAGATATTTATCAGAGCAGTTCAAGCAACATTGTATAGATGAGTTCCATGACCTATAACAATGAGGACTCTTTATGGCTCAGTATGTGAGAGAATTCCTTGAGCTCCTCCCCTATGTAGAGTACATGAAGGATGAGAAACTTCATGTCAATTTCTTTACCAAGGGATTGAACCACATTATATCCAGCATGGTGCACATGACACCACCAGGGGATCTATGCTACATAGTTGAGAGAGTAGTGATAGCTGAGGATATTCAGAGGGGATCTCATGATAGGTCTCAAAATTATAATACCACACCTCAGTCATTTGGATATAAGAAACCCCCTTGGAAGGGTAATTAGAGGAACTCATCAGGGACATTTAAATACCCACAGCCTTAGCAATAGAAATAACCACAGTAGAATTAGAGATAGAGGCCACCATAGGGATGGAAGGGATCTAAGTCCAATCAGTGGCAGTCACAAGGTCCTACGAAGGACCAAAGACCCCAGATACCTTATACACCTCTTGCATGGACTCAAAAGTCCTTAAAGGGTGGTTACAACAAGTCCAATAGGACAAAAGGCTCATAGTACTCTAGGCCTCAGGGAGTATAGATTCAGTCATGAGGAACTTGCTATACTTGTGGTGCCATGGGGATGATTTCTCAAGAGTGTCCTTAGGGAGGTGGTCAATGAGAAGTGATGTCAGAGCCTACAATTGGGAATATGGGAAAATCCCATATATATATTTATAGCAGTTGATAACTGCCAGGAAGAGCATAAGGCTATAGTCATTGAGGCCATAGGTATGATCAAGGTAAAAGTGTCTCTATCCTATTTGATTAAAGAGCCACTGACTTTTTTATTTCTCCATTGGTGGTGGAGTGTTGTGGGCTAGTGGCAAGTAGGCAGGACAATAGATATGAGGTAGAGTTAGCCTCAGGAACCAGAGTAACTGTTACCTCTTTTGTTAAGGAATGTCAGATTTAGGTGGGTAACATGACCACCATAGCATACCTTAGAATCAACCCTCTTGGATCTTACAGTTTAGTACTTGGCATGCATTATCTTTATGCCCATAGAGCCAAGTTATACTATTTTTAGAAGAGGGTAGAATTTTTGGATGATGATGGCATGACAACAATCACCATAGGGATTCAAAGACTTGTATCTCTTTATATGATCTTCACTATGCAACTTAAGAGGTGTATGTGGAAGGGATGTCAGTTGTGTTCTATCACCATCAGTGATAGGGAGGATGAGGGAGAGGAAGAACCCTCATTGGATGACCATCCAATTCTATAGGAGTTTTCATATGTCTTTCTATCAAAGCTTCCTTGTATTCCTTCTTGTAAGGAAGTTGACTTCCACACTGACCTTGTGCCAGGAGCCGAAGTAGTTTCCAAAGCACCTTACAAGATTACCACAAATGAGCTCAAGATATAGCTTGAGGAGTTGTTAGAGAAATGGCACATTCACCCTAGTGTATCTCCTTTGGGTGCACTAGTGATATTCATGAAGAAGAAGGATGGATCCCTTAGGTTATGTATGGATTATTGCCAGTTGAATAAAGTCACCATCAAGAATCAGTATCCACTTCCTAGGATCGATGACTTGTTCAACCAGCTTCAAGGTGCCTGAGTGTTCTCTAAGATAGATTTTAAATCAGGGTACCATCAGTTGAGGATTGTGGATAGTGATATTTACAAGACCTCATTTCACACTAGATATGGCTACTATGAGTTCACTGTGGTTCCATTCGGTCTTACGAATTCTCTAGCTATATTCATGAGCCTCATGAATGGAGTGTTTTTTACATTCCTTGAAATTTTTTTCATAGTATTCCTTGATGATATTTTTATTTATTCAAAGGATGAGGAGGAGAATGAAGAGCACCCGAGGAAGGTATTGAAGTGTTTGAAAGATAATCATTTATTTGGCAGCTTGTCAAAGTGTGTATTTTTTAGACCAGAGGTCAAGTACCTTGGTCATGTTATATATGGTGATGGGATCTCAGTAGATCCATCAAAGATTGATGCTATTATGAATTGGCTAGAACCTACCACTATGACTGAGGGTAGGAGTTTCATGGGACTAGCTAGTTACTACAAGTGGTTTTTTGAGAGATTTTATCAGGTGGCACACCCTATCACAACTTCTCTTTAGCAAAAGGGAAAGAAGTTTGAATGGATGGAGAAGTGTGAGAGAGATTTCTAGGAGCTCAAGAAGGAACTCACCAACACACCTATCCTTACAGTACCCAATCCTTCAGTAGACTTTGTGGTTTGCACAGATGTATCCTTTGATGGACTAGGGGAATTCCTTATATAGGGTGGTTGAGCTATTACCTACGAGTCTAGCAAACTAAAGACTCATGAGCTTAACTACCCCACCCATGACCTTGAGCTTGTAGTAGTGGTGCATGCCTTAGTGTGATGGAGATATTTCCTCTGAGGACATCAATTTGAGATTCATTCAAATCATTAGATCTTGCTGTATAAATTCTCGTAGTTGAACCTTAATGCTAGGAAGAGAAGATAGATGGAGTTCTTATGTGAGTATGATTTTGATGTTCATTACATCAAGGGGAAATAAAATTTTGTCACAAATGAATTGAGTAGGAGATGACATGAGCTATCTTGTATGTCAACTAGCATAGATTTGAGAGATCACATTCTCCATCACTTACACTAGGATGAGATTTATGTAGAGATTTGTGAGTTGATTCATTCTTAGAGACCCCTTGAGGGGAATTAATCAGACTATTCCTTGGAGTCTGATGGGATCTTATGTCATAGAGGACACATTTATGTTCCTTCTTCTAGGGGATTGTATGATTTTTTTATGCTAGAGGCTCATAGGGCCCCTTATACAACACATCCTAGAGTTAAGAATATGCATGCCGATTTGAGACAACTTTATCATTGGCCAGGCATAAGATAGCAGATCGCAGGGATGGTAGCTAAGTTCCTCGAGTGTCAGAGGGTAAATGCAGAGCACCACCATCTAGGTGGTCTTTTTCAACTACATGATGTACCCAAGTGGAAATGGGACACCATTTTTATGGATTTTATTGTTGGTCTTCCTCCATCACCTCGCTGCCATGATGCCATCATGGTGACAGTTGAAAGGTTGATCAAAGTGGCTCATTTCTCACCCATGTGTACTACCTTCACCACACCACCTATGGCACATGTTTTATTGGGAGATATAGTCATAATTCATGGCATACCTTGTAAGATCATCTCTAATAGAGATTCTCTTTTCACGTCATCATGTTGGAGAGAATTGTAGGCATCTATGTGCACTAGGCTTAATTTCAGTACAACCTATCATCCTGAGATAGCTGGATAGATAGAAAGGGTCAATCAAGTGTTAGAAGACATGCTACACATGTATGTGATGGATTATCAGATGCATTGGGAGGAGTACCTACATCTAGTACTTGAGTTTTCATACAACTGATGCAGGAGCATCCTAGGTGTAAGAGCAATCTTGCATCACCCAAAAATATTTATGTTTTTGTATTCAATAAGGGTTATCTTATGCAAAGCTACTATTTATGGAAACTTTCTATTTTTAGTAAGTTGGTCATCTGATCTTAGAATGTTTTGATTTCTTCCCTTGAGGTTCATTTTGGTCATATCAGCCTACCAGTAAAGTTTCATTGACATATCAAGTCTAGCTTTGTAGATATTGAAGATTTTCAGTATTGGCAACAAGGTACAAAAAATTTGAACTTAGTTTTGAAGGCTTTAGAGGCCCTGGATGAGGTCAAAAATTTGGGTGACAGGTGCTTTCACAAGTCAAGCCTATAGAGGGCTTCATGGCCTTTCTGGAATGGGGTTATAATAGTCAATCAGGTCAACTGGCGATGACTTATGGTCTTCGAAAGTTGGGTCACTTGAAATGGCAGAAAATGATTTTCCTTCAAAATTTCTATTTGGGTTTCAAAAGTTATTTTGAGCCGAATTTGATGTAATAAATTGTAAAATAAAATAATTCTAAGTTTGGTTGGCCTTGTTGGCTAAAATTATGGAACCTTCCTAGGCGGTGGAAAATTGCCTATATAAGGAAGGCTATAGTTTTGTCTTAGGTAGTTCGGGATAGTTCTGGGTAGTAGCTCTAGGTATTGATTCAAGGCTTTGTCCTACAAAATATTGTAAGGGAATGCCCATGTGGCTTTGCATATTGTAATTCTGAAAGTTTGTAATTCCACATTTGCGGAGATAATAAGAAGCCCATTTTTTGTTCTTACATATTGCTGTTGTTTCTCTGTTTTTGTTATGTGTTTGTGGTATTAAGAGAAGCACCCTTCATCAATTGGTATCAGAGCAGGAGTTCTTGAGTGTGTAAATAGATCGTTGACTGTGAGGCAGTTTGCACCAAGACCATGGTTAGGGTTTCAATGCGAATCATTAAAATGCCTCCACGAAGGGAATGTGGCGGAAGAGCTGGTGTTGTAACACCTGAGGTTAGAGCACTCTAGAGACAAGTGTGAGCATTGCAAGAAGAGATTCACAAAGGAATGAATCTTAATGTTAGAGATGAAAGTGAGGATGAAGCCGAAGAAGGAAATGATGATCAAGAAGAAGAAGGCCAAATTTTGAATCAAGAAGAAGAAAGGCTTTTCTGGGCCATTTCCAAGATCAAAAAAAGACCTAAGATCGAGGTTCTTACATTTTCAAGAAATCTTAACCCAGAAGAATTGATCGATTGGATCAATGAAAGTGAAGAATATTTTGAGTATGAAGATATTGAGGATCCTGATAGGGTCAAATTCATGATGGCCATACTAAAAGGTCATGCGAAGATCTGGTGGCAAGACATTCAATTGGAGTGAAATAGAAGAGGGAAAGATAAAATCATAAGATGGTATTGGATGGTGGATAAATTGAAGCGACAGTTCATCCCTATTGATTATGAGCTTGATCTACTGAAGAAAATGCAAAGTTTGAAGCAAGCGGGATGATCTGTTTAGGAGTGTACAGAGGAGTTCTATCAAATCCTTATCGGAACAAGCCATGCAGAAGATGATAAGGAGAAAGTTTCTTGTTACCTTAATGGGTTGAGACCAAGCATTCAAGAGGAACTGAATCTAGTTCAAATAAATAGTATTGAAGAGGCATACTAGTTTTCCCTAAAAGTAAAGGAAAAGCTAAATAAGAAGTTTGAGAGTAGACAAAATGGAAGAGGTCACAGTGGATGATCTGGTGGATGGTCATATGGAGGCAAAAATGAAGATCTAAAAAAGAAGGATGAGGCCAATAGTAGTCAAAATTAGAGAGGAAATAATTCCAATAATTTCCAAGATCAAAACAATAGAGATCACAGAGGAAGAGGAAGAGGACAAGGTTCAGGAAGAGGAGGCTTTCGTGGAACATGTTTTCACTGTGGAGAAGAAGGTCATAGGGAATTTGAATGTCCTCAATGCCAAGGAAGGATGGATAGGAGGAATGAAGGCCAGGCCAGAGTTGCACATGTAGATGAAGATGCTAGATCATCAAATTTTGAAGATGCTGAAAGAGGAGAAACACTGATTAACAGAAGAGTCTTGTTGAGTGGTGATAATGAACCTGAACAAAGGAGGAGCCTATTTCATACTAGATGCAAGTGTGAGGGTAAATGTTGTGATGTGATTATTGATAGTGGAAGCATTGGCAATTTGGTGTCAAAAGAGATGGTGACAAAGTTGAAGCTCAAGAGACAAAAACACCCACATCCATATTGGATTGCCTGGGTGCAGGATGACCAATGGGTCATGGCCAGTGAACAGTGCCTAGTAAAGTTCAAGATCAACGGGTACCAAGATGAGGTACTATGTGATATCATATCTATGGATGCATGTCATATGTTATTTGGTAGACTTTGGCAATTTGATAGCTGTGCTGTACATAATGGCCATGCGAATACCTATTCCCTAACAAAGGATGGAGTGCGACATAAGCTAAAGCCATTGAAGTAAATAAAAGAAAAGGTATGTGGTAATGCAAGAATAACTTTTGTTGATAGAGGAAATTTATTAAATGGTATGCGGCATGAGCATATGTGTTTTACCTTAATTCCAAAGGCTGAGAAAGAGGAAGTAGAAGATGTACCTGTAGAAGTTGTAGAATTATTGAATGAGTTTCAGGATATTGTATCTGATAATGTTCCTAATGGATTACCACCAGTAAGAAAGATTAGTCATTAGATGGACTTCATTCTAGGAGCCAGTTTTCCAAATAAGGCAGCACACAGAATAAAACTAGCAGAAACTAAAGAGTTGAAGATAGATTTGAAGTTTAGTTCATCACATCATCCATATATTGTATATGGAAGTAGTCTCAAAAATGCATCTGAGTTGAGGAAGGTAGATAAAGGAGAAATAAGTAGTGCTGAAGCTGAGGATTTTGCAGATCATTTGAAGAACATCCATGAGGAGGTGAGGAAGCATATTACCAAGATGAATGCGTAGTATAAGGCTAAGGAAGAAGAGAAAATGAGGCAGAAGGAATTTTAGGTTGGAGATGAAGTCATGGTTCATTTGTGGAAGGAGCAATTTCTGGTTGGTACATATAACAAGTTAAAAATGAAGAAGTTCGGGCCATGTAAGATAGTGAAGAAGCATGATTCAGGAAATGCATATGAGGTCGAGTTTCCTACTGAGCTGAATATTTCACCAATATTTAATGTTTCAAATCTGATAGAGTATCATGAAGGAGGTGTTGAAGATGAGATCACCACAACATAGTGGAGTATTCCAGCAACTAGTTCAGATATCAAAGAGATTGAGGATATACTGGATAGTCATGTTGGCAGAAGCACAAGGAACTAGACATATGAAGAATATCTGGTCAAGTGGAAAGGAAGACCTGTTGAAGATTCATCATGGATGATAAAGGAGGAGGTTAACCATCTTGGTTTTCCTCTGCACACCTAAGTCATGACGGGGTCACTTCTCAAATTACCCTGGGTGTCTGATGCAGGAGCATCCTGGGTGTAAGAGCAATCTTGCATCACCCAAAAATATTTATGTTTTTGTATTCAATAAGGGTTATCTTGTGTAGAGCTACTATTTATGGAAACTTTCTATTTTTAGTAAGTTGGTCATCCGATCTCAGAATGTTCTGATTTCTTCCCTGGAGGTTCATTTTGGTCATATCAGCCTACCAGTAAAGTTTCATTGATAGATCAAGTCTAGCTTTATAGATATTGAAGATTTTCAGTATTGGCAATAGGGTACAGAAACTTTGAACTCAGTTTTGAAGGTTTTAGAGGCCCCGGATGAGGTTGAAAATTTGGGTGAGAAGTGCTTGTGCGAGTAAAGCCTGTAGAGTGCTTCATGGCCTTTTTGAAATGGGGTTATAATAGTCAATCGGGTCAATTGGCGATGACTTATGGTCTTCAAAAGTTGGATCACTTGAAATGGTAGAAAATGATTTTCTTCCAAAATTTTTGTTTGGGTTTGAAAATTTATTTTGAGTTGACTTTGATGTAATAAATTGTAAAATAAAATAATTCTATGTTTGGTTGGCCTTGTTGGCTAAAATTCTGGAACCTTCCCAGGCAGTGGAAAATTGCCTATATAAGGAAGGCTGTAGCGTTGTCTTAGGCAGTTCGGGATAGTTCTGGGTAGTAGATCTGGGTATTGATTCGAGGCTTTGTCCTATAGAATATTGTAAGGGAATGCCCATGTGGCTTTGCATATTGTAATTCTAAAATTTTGTAATTCCACATTTGTGGAGATAATAAGAAGCCCATTTTCTGTTCTTGCATATTATTGTTGTTTCTCTATTTCTGTTGTGTTTGTGGTATTAAGGGGAGCACCCTTCATTAACAAAAATGGACATCATGCATCATTGGGTATGCCTTCCTACCAGACTCTTTATGGAAGACCATGAAGAACACCATTGAGTTGGGATAAGATCAAGGATAGCGTTTCCATTGGTCCATAGTTAGTCAAAAATATGGAGTAGCAGGTGACCTTAATTAGGTAGCATCTCATAGAGGCACATGATAGGCAGAAGAAGTATACAGATGTGAAGAGGATAGATCAAGATTACTTGGTTGGTAATAGAGTCTTTTTGAGAGTGCAACTGCATAAGAGTGCTGATGAAGGGTGCTCCCCTTAATACCACAAACACATAACAGAAATAGAGAAACAACAACAACACTAATATGCAAGAATAGAAAATTGGCTTCTTATTATCTCCACAAATGTGGAATTACAAACTTTTAGAATTACAATATGAAAAGCCAGATGGGCATTCCCTTACAATATTCTATAGGACAAAGCCTTGCACTATTACCCAGATCTACTACCCAGAACTATTCTGAACTACCTAAGACAATAATACAACCTTCCTTATATAGGCAATTTTCCACCGCCTGGGAAGGTTCCAAAATTTTAGCCAATAAGGCCGACCAAACTTAGAATTATTTTATTTTTCATTTTATTACATCATAGTCGGCTCAAGATAACCTCTGAAACTCGAACAAAAATTTTGAAGAAAATTATTTTCCACCATTTCAGGTGGCCCAACTTCCGAAGACCATAAGTCATCACCAGTTGACCCGATCGGCTATTATAACCCCATTTTGGAAATGCCACGAAGCGCTCTATAGGCTTGACCCACGCAAGCACCCGTCACCCAAATTTTTGACCTCATTCGGGGCCTCTAAAGCCTTCAAAACTGAGTTTAAAGTTTCTGTACCCTGCTGCCAATACCAAAAATCTTCAATATCTTCCAATATACACTTGATCTGGCAATGAAACTTTACTGGCAGACTTATATGACCAAAATGAACCTCCAAGAAAGAAATCAGATCATTCTGAGCACATACAAAAATTACCAAAAATAGTAACTTTCCATAAATAGCAGCTCTTCCCAAAATAGCCCTTATTAAATATAAAAATAGAAATATTTTTTTTGGGTGATGCAAGATTGCTCTTACACCCAGGATGCTCCTGCATCAGACACCCAGGGTAATTTGAGAAGTGACCCTGTCACGACTCAAGTGTGCAGAGGAAAACCAAGACGGCTAACCTCCTCCTTTGGCAGCCATGATGAATCTTCAATAGGTCATCCTTTCCACTTGACCATATATTCTTCATATGTCCTCTTCCTTGTGCTTCTGCCAACACGACTGTCCAGTATATCTTCGATCTCCTTAGTGTCTAAACTAGTTGCTGGAATACTCCACTGTGCTACTGTGATCTCATCTTCAACACCTCCTTCATGATACTCTGTCAGATCTAAAATATTAAACACTAGTGAAATATTCAGCTCACTAGGCAATTCTACCTCATATGCATTTCCTGAATCATGCTTCTTCAATATCTTACATGGTCCAAACTTCTTCATTTTCAACTTGTTATATGTACCAATCAAAAATCACTCCTTCCACAAATGAACCATGACTTCATCCCCAACCTAAAATTCCTTATGCCTCCTTTTCTCATCTGCCTTAGCTTTATACTGCGCATTCATCTTGGTAATATGCTTCCTCACCTCCTCATGGATGTTCTTCAAGTGTTCTGCAAAATCCTCAGCTTCAGCACTACTTATTTCTCCTTTATCTATCTTTCTCAATTCGGATGTATTTCTTGGACTACTTCCATATACAATCTGGAATGGTGATTTACCAATGCTCCTATTGACAGAATTATTGTATGCAAATTTTGCCTGTGGTAAAATCAAATCCCATTCTGTTGGCTTATCTCCAACCAAACATCTCAGTAGATTTCCCAAACTTCTATTCACCACCTCTATCTATCCATCAGTCTGTGGATGATGTGATGAACTGAACTTCAAATCTTTCTTCAACTTCTTCCACAATGTCCACCAGAAATATCCAACAAACTTAGTATCTCGATCTGACACTATGGTCTTTGGCAAACCATGTAGTCTCACCACTTCTCTAAAAAACAATTCTGCTACATGAACATCATCATTAGTCTTCTTACAAGGAATGAAATGTGCCATCTTCAAAAATCTGTCAACTACTACAAAAATTGAATCATGTCCCCGCTATGTCCTCAGTAAACCAAGAACAAAGTCCATACTGATATCCTCCCAAGGCTTCTCCGGTATAGGTAATGGCTGATACAACCTTGTATTCTACTTCACTCCTTTCGCCATCTGACATACTCTACAACTCTGTACAAACTTCTTCACATCTTGCTGCAATTGTGGCCAATAATAATTTTCACCAACCAAAGCAAGGGTTTTATCATGACCAAAATGTCCAGCCAATCCTCCACTATGCTTCTCCTTGATGAGAGTCTCCCTCACAGAACTTTGTGGAATGCATAACTGACTCTCTCTGAATAGCATATCATCTTGGATGATAAAATCCAGCCATTTCATTCTGTCTAGCGTAACAGGTTCTGTACAAGCTTTTCAAGCTTCACCAAAATCAGGATCCTCTCGATACAAATTCTTGAGTTCCTTGAACCCAACCACCTCAATCTGCATCTCTGTCAGCAATAGTTGCCTTCTGTTAAGAGCATCTGCAACCCTATTAGACTTTCCACTTCTGTGTTTCAAAACAAATGTATAACTCTGCAAAAACTCAACTCATTTCAAATGCCTCTAATTCAACTTTCCTTGACTATTCAAATATTGCAAAGCTTGATGATCAGTATACAAAACAAACTCCTTAGGAAGCAGATAGTGCCTCCACTTTTTCAATGCCTGAACTATAGCATAAAATTTCTGATCATAAATAGAATATTTTCTCTTGACATCATTTAACTTCTCACTGAAATAAGCAACAGGTTTACCTTCTTGGCTCATAACAGCTCCTATTGCAGTACCACTAGCATCACAATCTACTTGAAACACCTTATTAAAATCTAGAAGTGCTAAAACAGGTTGTTCTGTAACTTTTTGTTTCAACAATTGAAAACTTTTTTCTGCCCTATTAGTCCACTTAAACTCTTTTCTATCCCCTCTCATTGTTTCAGTCAAGGGCCCACAAATACTACTAAAATTTTTGATAAACTTTCTGTAAAAGCTAGCTAGACCATGAAAAGATCTTACCTCAGTAGCACTCCTTGGAGTAGGCCATTCAAGGATAGCTTGTACCTTCTCTGGGTCCATTTTTAGACCTTCTGCTGAAACTACAAATCTCAAATACACTAACTCTTTCTTCACAAAACTGCACTTCTTCAAATTAATCAACAATTTCTTATCTCTCAACTTATCAAACACCATACGAATATGCATCATATGTTCCTCCAATGTCTTGCTAAAAATCAAAATATCATCTAGGTAAACAATGACAAACTTACCAAAAAATTCTTTCAAAACCTCGTTCATGAGCCGCATGAAAGTGCTCGGTGCATTGGTTAGCCCAAAAGGCATGACCAACCACTCATACAATTCTTCCTTTATCTTGAAGGCAGTCTTCCATTCATCTCCTTCTCTGATCTGAATCTAGTGATATCCACTCTTTAGATCTATCTTTGAGAAATACACAGCTCCACTCAAACAATCCATAATATCATCCATTCGTGGCAATGGAAACCTATACTTAATTGTGATCTTGTTTATTACTCTAGAATCTATACATATCCACCACTCTCCATTCTTCTTTGGTGCTAATACCGCTGGTACAGCACAGGGACTCAGACTCTCTCGAATCAACCCCTTCTGTAATAACTCATGTACTTGTCTGTTCAACTCTTCACTTTCTGCTGGTGTCATTTTGTGTGCTGCCTTGTTTGGCAAACTGGCTCTTAGAATCAAATCCATCTGATGACTGATCTTCCTTACCGGTGGTAATCCATCAGGTACATTATCAGATACAATATCTTGAAACTCATTCAACAAATCTGCAACCTCTATAGGTACATCCTCTACTTCTTCTTTACCAACTTTTGGAATTAAAGCAAAATACACATGCTCATGCCTCATACCATCTAGGAATTTTCTTCCATCAATAAATGTTATTCTTGCATTACCACATACCTTTTCTTCGGTCTCCTTCAATGGCTTTAGCTTATGTCGCACTCCATCCTTTGTCAGGGAATAGGTATTCACACGACCATTGTGTATAGCACATTTGTCAAACTACCACGGTCTACCCAACAACATATGACATGCATCCATAGAGATGATATCACACAATACCTCATCTTGGTATCTGCCAATCTTGAACTTCACTAGGCATTGTTCATTGACCATGACCTTGTGGTCATCTTGTACCCAGGCAATCTGATATGGATGTGGGTGTTTCTATCTCTTGAGCTTCAACTTTGTCACCATCTCTTCTAACACCAAATTATCAATGCTTCCACTATCAATAATCACATCACAACATTTACCTTCGCACTTGCACCTGGTGCGAAACAGGCTCCTCCTTTGCTCAGGTTCATTCTCACCACTCAACAGGACTCTTCTGTTAATCAACGTTTCTCCTCTTTCAGCATCTTTAGAATTTGATGATCTAGCATCTTCATCTACATGTGCAACTCTGGCCTAGCCTTCATTTCTCCTATCTATTCTGCCTTGGCGCTGAGGACATTCAAATGCCCTATGACCTTCTTCTCCACAGTGAAAACATGTTCCACAGAAGCCACCTCTTCCAGATCCTTGTCCTCTTCCTCTTCCTCTCTGATCTCTATTATTCTGATCCTGGAAGTGATTGGAATTATTTTCTCACTGATTCTGACTGCTACTGGCCTCATCCTTCTTTTTTGAATCTTCATTTCGGCCACCATATGACCATCCACCAGATCATCCACCGTGACCTCTTCTGTTTTGTCTACTCTCAAACTTCTTGTTCAACTTTTCCTCTACTTTTAGGGCAAACTGGTATGCCTCTTCAATACTGTTCATTCGAACCAGATTCAGCTCCTCCTGAATGCTTGGCCTTAACCCATTAAGGTATCGGGCAACTTTCTCCTTATCAGCTTTTGCATGGCCTGTTCTGATGAGAAGTCAATAGAACTCCTTTGTATATTCCTGAACAGATCTTCCTGCTTGCTTCAAACTCTGCATTTTCTTCAGTAGGTCAAGCTCATAATCAACAAGAATGAACTATCACTTTAATTTATCCACCATCTGATCCCATCTCGTGATTTTCTCCTTTCCCCTTCTATTTCACTCCAACTGAATCTCTTGCCACCATATCTTCGCATGACTTTTCAGTCTGGCCTTCGCAAATTTGACCCTATCAGGATCCTCAACATCTTCATACTCAAAATATTCCTCACATTCATTGATCTAGTCGATCAATTCTTCTGGGTTAAGATTTCCAGAAAATGTAGGAACCTTAATCTTAGGTCTTTTCCCAATCTTAGAAATGGCCCGAAAAACTCTTTCTTCCTCCTGGTTCACAATTTTGACTTCTCCTTCTTGATATTCTTCTTCAGCTTCATCCTTGCTTTCATCTCTGACATTAAGATTCATTCTTCTATGAATCTCTTCTTGCAATGCTCGCACTTGTCTCTGCAGTGCCCTAACTTTAGGTGTTACAACACCAGCTCTTCCGCCACGTTCCCTTCATGGAGGCATTTTTGCGATGCGCGCTGAAACCCTAACCACGGTCCTGGTGCAAACTACCTCACAGTTGGTGATCTGTTTACACACTCAGGAACTCCTACTCTGATACCACTTGATGAAGGGTGCTCCCCTTAATACCACAAACACATAATAGAAATAGAGAAACAACAACACTAATATGCAAGAACAGAAAATTGGCTTCTTATTATCTCCACAAATGTGGAATTACAAACTTTTAGAATTACAATATGCAAAGCCACATGGGCATTCCCTTACAATATTCTATAGGACAAAGCCTCGCACTATTACCCAGATCTACTATCGAGAACTATTCTGAACTGCCTAAGACAATAATACAACCTTCCTTATATAGGCAATTTTCCACCGCCTGGGAAGGTTCCATAATTTTAGCCAATAAGGCCGACCAAACTTAGAATTATTTTATTTTATATTTTATTACATCATAGTCAGCTCAAGATAACCTTTGAAACCCGAACAAAATTGTTGAAGAAAGTTATTTTCTGCCATTTCAGGTGGCCCAACTTCCGAAGACCATAAGTCATCACTAGTTGACCTGATTGGCTATTATAACCCCATTTCAGAAATGCCACGAAGCACTCTATAGGCTTGACTTGCGCAAGCGCCCATCACCCAAATTTTTGACCTCATCCGGGGCCTCTAAAGCCTTCAAAACTGAGTTTAAAGTTTCTGTACCCTACTGCCAATACCGAAAATCTTCAATATCTTCCGATATACACTTGATCTGGCAATGAAACTTTACTGGCATACTTATATGACCAAAATGAACCTCCAAGAAAGAAATTAGATCATTCTAAGCACATACAAAAATTACCCAAAATAGTAACTTTCCATAAATAGCAACTCTACACAAAATAGCCCTTATTGAATATAAAAATAGAAATATTTTTTTTGGGTGATGCAAGATTGCTCTTACACCCAGGATGCTCCTGCATCAAGTGCAATCTATTTTGGAAAGGGCTCTAAACTTGCACCTTGGTTCATTGGACCTTTTGAGATCCTAGAGAGGATAGGACCAATAGCCTACCATCTAGCTTTTCCATCTAGAATGTCATGCATCCACGATGTGTTTCATGTTTTAGTTTTGTGGAACTATATTTATGATGAATCTCACATTATAGATTGGGGTACCTTTCAAGTGGATTTGGATGGGCAGTTGGCTCTGGAGTCCATTCATATCTTGGCACGATAGACCCTGGCCCTTCAAGGTAGAGAGATGGACTAGGTTAGGGACTAGTGGGATTTCTATGACAAGGTGACCACCTCATGGGAGGATGCAGTTTAGTTAAGAGCTCAGTACCCCTACCTCTTCGATAAACTCTATGAGGACATTCATTCCTAGAGGGGGTGGATGCGAGGTCTCACCCAACCATCATAGTTTAGATTTGGCTTTTAGTTAGACTCTTCAATTGATATTTTGGATTATGAGATACTTGTACACATGTTATTATTTTGAGGATCAGTGAATCCTATGTTATGTGTATTCTACATTTGGATTATGTTGATTTAAACACTTATTTGATGCTTTATAGTGGATCCCAATAGACCTATTTTAGGTTATTGATTTGATGATGCAGTGTATTAGATACATTAGATATGTATGATGAAAAATGAATTTTTAAGGTACATGTTATGAACATTGGGATCAAATGCATATTAGTGAATTACGTGAAAGGATTATGTAATTGTGAGTGATTGATGATATGTGTGGTTTATGTTATTTACCTTATTATGTTATTGGACCTACTGATGTTTTCAATGAGTGTATAGGATATTAACCATGGTATTAAATGTGGGGAACAAAGAGTGAAACTATGTTATAAACTATAAAGCCAAGGTTTTGTCTAGTGAAGAGACATGAATCTCATTGTCTTGTGATTTTAATCATGAAAGTATTTATAAATTTTTTTATTTAATTTAGTTCATTATTTTATGTTAGTTGTGCTATGTGTGAATGGGTTGGAATTTATGTGGTGTCACTTGACACATGGGTGTCTGAGGTTATGGCATGACTAACCCCTTTAACTAGGATACATATGACAACAACTAGAGGGTTAACTTGTAGAGTCCCCATACTCAACTAGGGTGTAGGAAGTTTCTAGAAGGGTCAAAGATTGGTAAAATCATATGTTAACTTTAAAAAAAGTTTTGGAGGGTCTAGAAAGATTCTAGGGGGTAGTTAGGGTCAAATTTAACTACCCCACTAGGTATACTTAGGTTTAGGGGTCAAATTCTGGTCATTAGAAGGCCCTAGACTCATAAATGAACCTCCTAAAGTACCCCAATGTCAAGATCCGAGTTTAGGAGTTTGAGGAAATTGGACAACTATCTTCTCAACTCCATTTAGTCTTCAAACCTCATTTATGAGGGGAGGAAGATATTTGGAGGAGTAATGGTGAAGGTACCCTTGGATTTATGGTTGGAGTTAAGGGGTGGAGTTAGGGGGCCCATTAGAGGGAGTTTGAGGAGTCTTGCTAGGTTGATCACCCGCTCTATACCTTAGAGACTTACTAGTTCGAAGGAATTGAAAAAAGGATAAGAGGAGAAACCTCTTCTCAAAAACTCAAAACCTTAAGCTTTGGAGCTAGGTTGGTGCTCAAACTTCTATTGTTTATTGTTTGTAGTATGGAAAGCTTTCATATGCTCTCATGGAGGCCATATGGTACTATTGTGTGTTATACTACTCTTTAGTTTGTGTTTTTCTTATTGTAATAGGTTTAATTTTTCATTTTAAGGGAGTTTTCAGGGCACACTCACCCTTGGGAGGGTAGAGTAACCTAGGAGGGTGAAAGGATTAAGTGACAAACATTTTAGTGTAGAGTTTCCCCTTGTGTGGGTAGGATAAACATGGATGTGTTGTTCTCCATGATACAAAGTTTTTCCTATGGGAAGTTAGGAGCTATAAGGAGTGTACTTGGCTTGAAGCCATGGTTTTGTTGTGCAGATGGTTTTGGGAAGGATTTTAAAGTTAGCCCATTTGTGGCCTTTGTATCCTTCATTTTAACTTGGTTTCTTCAAATGGGTATGGTCCACTTTCACCCTTTTATTAATGGCTTTTTGAAAGCTTATGTGCTAGCCTTGGTTTTGGGAATTTTAAGTGTGCTTTCTTATCATGAATTGTTTTGGGTTTGAATGTGATGTTCATTTTCACTCTTTGTTCCCCTAGCTCGGGGGTGACCATGTAATGGTCTAGGTTGGGAGGTGAGCCTCCATGGTTAAACAAGTTTTCTTACAAGTTCTAGCTTGAATTTGGAGGAGCTATGGAAGTTTGTCTCAAGGGCTTTCCCTATTTTTGTGATATTGGAACTTTCCTAGCCTTATGGCTTTTGTAAAACCTTCAAGGTTGTAAAGAAACATGTTATAGTTTCAAAAGATTTAATGTTATGTAAATTTGTTCCTTATTTGAATATATAAAGAAGACTTGTTTCTCAAATTTCTATTTAGTTGAATAAAATCATATTGATAATTTATTAAAGTTTTCCCTAAAATTTCTTTTTTATAACTCAATTAAGCTTTCAAGTAGTTTCCTAAAGTAATCTAATTCTTAGATGAATTAGCTCAATTCTTAAAGATAATTAAAGTTGAAATACTTGATCATTTTAAGACCTCAAATAGGTCATGTCTAATTATATGAAGATTATTTCCTTGTTTAAAAGTGCTTTAAATTTCAAGTATTTACCTAGAAAGGAATTATAGTTACTAAATGATTAAGTTCTTTTGAAACATTTACTTTTCCTAATTTGCTTCTAAAGTATATATATCTATTTAAAGATTAAACTAAAGTAAATAACAAATTCTCTCCTTTATTTGAAGATTATATGATTTCAAAAAAAATTAGATAAAGATCTTTTGATGCTTAAATTTAGGAATGTATAAAACTAAAGTGGAAA
>BSBK01006996.1:777500-780000 GCA_027943335.1 Chamaecyparis obtusa
GGACCGTGGCTAGGGTTTCAGCGCGCATCACAAAAATGCCTCCACGAAGGGAACGTGGCGGAAGAGCTAGTGTTGTAACACCTGAGGTTAGAGAGCTGCAGAGACAAGTGCGAGCATTACAAGAAGAGATTCATAGAGGAATGAATCTCAATGTCAGAGATGAAAGCGAGGATGAAGCCGAAGAAGAATATCAAGAAGGAGAAGCTGAAATTGTGAACCAGGAGGAAGAAAGACTTTTTCGGGCGATTTCCAAGATTGGGAAAAGACCTAAGATTGAGGTTCCTACATTTTCTGGAAATCTTAACCCAGAGGAATTGATCGACTGGATCAATGAATGTGAGGAATATTTTGAGTATGAAGATGTTGAGGATCCTGATAGGGTCAAATTTGCGAAGGCCAGACTGAAAGGTCATGCGAAGATCTGGTGGCAAGAAATTCAATTGGAGCGAAATAGAAGAGGGAAAGATAAAATCACAAGATGGGATCAGATGGTGGATAAATTGAAGCAACAGTTCATTCCTGTTGATTATGAGCTTGATCTACTAAAGAAAATGCAAAGTTTGAAGCAAGCAGGAAGATCTGTTCAGGAGTATACAGAAGAGTTCTATCGACTCCTCATCAGAACAGGCCATGCAGAAGTTGATAAGGAGAAAGTTGCCCGATACCTTAATGGGTTAAGGCCAAGCATTCAGGAGGAGTTGAATCTGGTTCGAATGAACAGTATTGAGGAGGCATACCAATTTGCCCTAAAAGTAGAGGAAAAGCTGAACAAGAAGTTTGAGAGTAGACAAAACGGAAGAGGTCACGGTGGACGATCTGGTGGACGGTCATATGGTGGCCGAAATAAAGATTTGAAAAAGAAGGATAAGGCCAGTAGCAGTCAAAATCAGTGTGGAAATAATTCCAATCACTTCTAGGATCAGAATAATAGAGATCAAAGAGGAAGAGGAAGAGGACAAGGATCTGGAAGAGGAGGCTTCCGTGGAACATGTTTTCACTGTGGAGAAGAAGGTCATAGGGCATTTGAATGTCCTCAGCGCCAAGGCAGAACAGACAGGAGAAATGAAGGCCAGGCCAGAGTTGCACATGTAGATGAAGATGCCAGATCATCAAATTCTGAAGATGCTGAAAAAGGAGAAACGTTGATTAACATAAGAGTCCTATTGAGTGGTGAGAATGAACCTGAGCAAAGGAGGAGCCTGTTTCACACTAGGTGCAAGTGTGAAGGTAAATGTTGTGATGTGATCATTGATAGTGGAAGCACTGACAATTTGGTGTCAGAAGAGATGGTGACAAAGTTGAAGCTCAAGAGACAGAAACACCCACATCCATATCGGATTGCCTGGGTACAGGATGACCACAAGGTCATGGTCAATGAACAATGCCTAGTAAAGTTCAAGGTTAGTGGATACCAAGATGAGGTATTGTGTGATATCATATCTATGGATGCATGTCATATGTTATTGGGTAGACCATGGCAGTTTGACAGATGTGCTGTACATGATGGTCGTGCGAATACCTATTCCTTGACAAAGGATGGAGTGCGACATAAGCTAAAACCATTGAAGGAGACTGAAGAAAAGGTATGTGGTAATGCAAGGATAACTTTTGTTGATGGAAGAAATTTCTTAGATGGTATGAGGCATAAGCATGTATGTTTTGCTTTAATTCCAAAAGCTGGTAAAGAGGAAGTAGAAGATGTTCCTGTAGAAGTTGCAGATTTGTTGAATGAGTTTCAGGATATTGTATCCGATAACATGCCTGATGGATTACCACCAGTCAGTAAGATCAGTCATCAGATGGACTTGATCCCAGGAGCGAGTTTGCCGAATAAGGCAGCACACAGAATGACACCTGCAGAAAGTGAGGAGTTGAATAGAAAAGTACATGAACTGTTACAGAAAGGATTGATCTGTGAGAGTCTGAGTCCCTGTGCTGTACCAACGGTATTAGCACCAAAGAAGAATGGAGAATGGAGGATGTGTACAGATTCTAGGGCAATAAACAAGATCACAATCAAGTACAGGTTTCCATTGCCACGAATGGATGATATTATGGACTGTTTGAGTGGAGCTGTGTATTTCTCAAAGATAGATCTGAAGAGTGGATATCATCAGATTCAGATCAGAGAAGGAGATGAATGGAAGACTGCCTTCAAGACAAAGGAAGGACTATATGAGTGGATAGTCATGCCTTTTGGGCTAACCAATGCACCGAGCACTTTCATGCGGCTCATGAACGAGGTTATGAAAGAATTTGTGGGTAAGTTTGTCATTGTTTACCTAGATGATATTTTGATTTTTAGCAAGACATTGGAGGAACATATGATGCATATTCGTATGGTGTTTGAGAAGTTGAGAGATGAGAAATTGTTGATTAATTTGAAGAAGTGCAGTTTTGTGAAGAAAGAGTTAGTGTATTTGGGATTTGTAGTTTCAGCAGAAGACCTAAAAATGGACCCAGAGAAGGTACAGGCTATCTTTGAATGGCCTACTCCAAG
>BSBK01006996.1:785000-817500 GCA_027943335.1 Chamaecyparis obtusa
AAAACACACTATTAGGTGTGACCTTGTTAGAGGATTTAATCACCCTATTAGGAGTGGCCTTGTAAGAGGTCTTGAAATAATTCAATAGAACTGTCACCTTGTTAGAGGATTTACAAAATGGCTGTTAAACCAACTCAGTTAGGAGATTTTGAAATCACTGCTACAATGGTAAGAAAGTAACAATGAAGTGACCTGAATAATGATGCAACTGAATTGCTGATTACAGATCTCTATTCTACTTCACTAGATCCTTCCTAATCAAATATATCTCTGCTGCTCTTCAAGGATATCTAATCATCCTTCAAAATTTGCTCACACTTTCCTTCATTTGCACACTTTTTTTTTTAATTCACAACTTGACCTTCTATATATACCATTCGGATTGTCCATTCAGATTGTCGAGTCAGCACTAATAACATTACTAATCATTACAACAGTCAGCTAGAATAAACAAACTTTATTTCTCAAAATAACAAAATCCTTCACTGGGCCGACCTTGCTCGGTAAACACTAATCCGAAGAGATTTCCTTTGGTGACTAAGAGAAATCGGTAAGCACTGTGAATTTTGCAACATCCTTTGGAGACCGAGTGAACTCGGTAAACACTAACTTTCCTTTGATAACCATGCAAGCTAGGTAAACACTATTTTCTGCCATACTTTTCTTTGACACCTGAAATATCTCGGTAGATACTGAAAACTGATTGCAGACCGATTGAGCTTGGTAAATGATGGGAACTGCTTTGCTGACTGACTAAGCTCGGTAAATGATATGACATTTGTGTGACATCAGAGACAACACACAATTAATCCAACAATCTCCTTCAAACAATTGTATCCAACAATCTCCCTCTTTGGCATTGATGGCAACACAACATGTCATAGCACAATGAAATTTCATAGAAAACATAGAGTAAGGAACATATCCTTAGCTTCATTTTGATTCTCATCTATGAGAACTCCCTCTGTCAGCAAACTTCTCTTTCTGACTGAAAAACTCTCCACAAAAACTCTCCCTCTTAGAAATCTTAAGAAATTTCTTGAAATATGATAGCAAACTCTCCCTCTTTGACAACACATGCTAAAGACAACACATACCAGGTGAATAGCAATGTACCTTGAGTACTGATTCATATGCAATGATTCCTTGACTAAGCTGCATCAACTGACTGATCTTCAATATGCTCTGGTTGATGCATCACTAAAACTTCATTTAGTGAGCTTCGGATAGGGGAATGACCCCTAACTTACCTCTTAGATACAAGAATGCATCCTTAGGTAGTGGCTTGGTGAATATATCTACAATTTGTTCTTTTGTATGAATATATTCCAATTTGATTTCCTTGTCCTGCATGAATTCTCTGACAAAGTGATATTTTATAGCAATGTGCTTGGTTTTGGAATGCATTACTGGATTCTTTCAAATATTTATTGCACTTGTATTATCACAAAATATGACAACTGGTTCTTTCATCTCAACCTTCATGCCTTCCAATAACTATTTAAACCAAACAATATTAGAGCAGTTTACTGCTGCAACAACATATTCTGCTTCTGCTATGGATTGGGATGTGCAATTTTGCTTTTTACTAGTCCAAGATACCAACCTCTTGCCAAGAAAGAATGCTCCACCACTTGTACTTTTTCTATCATCAATGTTTCCTACCCAATCAGCATCAGTAAACACTTTTAAGTCCAGATTGCCTCCAAATTTATACAAGCCATAATCTTCAGTTCCTTTCAAGTATCTCAAGATTCTTTTGATTGCCATCATATGATTTTCTCTAGGTTTTTCTAAGAATCTTGGTACTATACCAACTGCTAAGGCAATATCAGGCCTTGTATGAACTACATACTGTAATTTTCCAATCATTGATCTGTATAAGGTCTGATCTACTTCTTTTGAATCATCATCTTTTGTAAGCTTTAGTCTTGTACACATGGGTGTACCAACTAGTTTTGCATCTTCCATACCAAACTTCTTAAGTATTTCCTTGATGTATTTAGACTGAGTAATGTAGATACCATTCTTGCTCTGCTGAATTTGAAGACCAACAAAAAACTTTATTTGACCAAACATAGAAATTTCAAATTCTTTGTTCATTTTCTCTGAAAATTCTTTGCACTGATCATCATTACTTGTAAACATAGTATCATCCACAAATATTTCTGCCAAAACAATTCTATTATCTGGTCCTTCTTTGATGTATAAACTACTGTTATCATTAGCTCTTTTGAAACCAATCTGAATAAGATAGTTATGTAATCTTTCATACCATGCTCTAGGGGCTTGTTTCAGACCATACAATGCTTTGTGTAACTTGTAGACCATATCCTTTTTGTCTAGATCAACAAAACCTTCAGGTTGCTCAATGTAGACTTCTTCATCAAGAATACCATTGAGAAATGCAGATTTTACATCCATCTGATATACCTTAAATCCTTTATGTGCTACATATGCAAGTAGAGTTCTTACACCTTCTAATCTTGCAATAGGAGCAAAACTCTCTCCATAATCTATACCTTCTTCTTGAGAATACCCTTTACACATTAATCTAGCTTTGTTTCTAGATACTTGACCATCTTCATTCAGCTTGTTTCTGAATACCCATTTCATTCCAATTACATTTTTGTCTTTAGGCCTAGGTACAAGAGTCCATGTCTTGTTTTTCTCTATTTGTTCTATTTCTTCATTCATAGCCTCAATCCAACTTTCATTTTCCAATGCATTTTTAACATTTCTAGGTTCAAAATCAGCAAGTAAACATGTACCTTTTAGTTTACTTCTTGTCATAGTACCATCTGATTTGTTTCCAATAATCTGATCTGGTGTATGATGCTTCCTGACATATTTGGCCAATATAGTTTCCTTGCCTCTTGAATGAGTTATATTGTCATTTTCTTGAATTTCATCTTCAGGTTCAATTTGCTCGGGCACGGTAGATATTTTCTCGGTAGCTTCAAGCTGGGACTCGATTTCTTGTGACTCGGTTTGAACTTCTTCTTGTGACTTGGTTACTGTACTAGGCTTGGTAGATGCAATTTCCTTATTGATAGATGTGTCTGGCAATGTATCAGGTTCAATGTAAACAAATCTTTTGTAATCCTTGGGTTCCTTTTTGCTTTCTTCTTTAGTCTTTTCTACAAACTCATCAACTTTCACATGTGCACTTTCTATGATTTTGTGAGTAGACAAATTCAGACATCTATATGTTTTACTTTTGCAAGAATATCCCAAAAATATTCCTTCATCACTTTTTACATCAAATTTTTCTTTTCTAGATTCTTTTAAGATGTAACATTTACTACCAAATACTTTCAGGTAACTTACATTGGGTTTATAGCCATACCATAACTCATAAGGAGTTTTGAATGTGTCTTTCCTCAGCTGTACTCGATTAAAGGTATGAACTGCAGTGCTAATAGCTTCCTTCCAATATTTCATAGCAATGTTCTTTTCAATCATTAGAGTCCTTGCACAATCCATGATAGATCTGTTCCTCCTTTTAGCTATTCCATTCTGCTTAGGAGTTCTTGGGGCTGATACCTATCTTTTGATTCCTCTTTCAATGCAGAAATTGTTGAATTCATGGGAGATGAATTCACCACCTCTGTCTGATCTTAAGCACTTCATTCTTTTCATTGTTTCCTTTTCTACTCTTGCCAAATACCATTTGAATTTCTCAAATGCTTCTGATTTGTCTCTTAAATACATAACAATCATCATTCTAGAGTAATCATAAACAAAGAGAATAAATATTTTTTCTCCAGTATAGTTTTCAATTCCAATAGGTCCACATAAGTCAGTATGCACAATATCCAAAATATCTTTAGACTGATAGTTTTTACTTTTAAAACTAGTCTTTCCCATTTTACCAATCTGACAATTCTTGCATAGACCAACGTCAGGTTTCTTCAAAGTAGGAATACCTCTTACTTTCTTGAATTTGCTTATTTTCACCATTATCAAAATTTACATGACATAACCTTTTGTGCCATAACCAAATTTCTTCAATTTGAGCAATAAAACATGAGCATTCACCAAGATCAAGATAAAATAGGTTAACTTTGGTTTGTTTGCCTGAACCAATCAGTTTTCCTTTGTCATCAGGTAGTCTTGCTTTGCCATTCATGAATTCAACCTTGAATCCAATGTTGATTATTTGTGCTACACTTAGAATATTATGCTTTAGTCCTTCAACCCAACATGCATTATTGCATATAAGTTCTTTGGTTAATGAAATTCATCCTCTTCCTTTTAAACAACAAGGTTCATTGTTTCCAAACCTTACATTACCACCATCATAGTCTTCAAGGTGTTCAAACTTTGTTCTATCACTAGTCATATGATGTGAGCATCCACTGTCTATAATCCATGTATCATCTTTGCTTATATGAGAGATAAGTGCCATCTCATCTTCATGATCATCAGATTCATCTTTTACAGCAATGAAGACAATTTCTTCTTCACTATCATCAGAATCCTTAGCCAAAAAACATGTTTTCTTACCTTTATCCTTGAATGACTTGAAATTCTTCTTGCCATTGTACTTGTGACCTTTCTTCTCATCCTTGCTTTGCTTGTTTGGGCACCTAGCTGAAATATGACCAATTTCTTCACATGAAAAATAGATTAAAGGAGTTTTACCTTTGGATTTACCTCTGCCTCTAGTATATTTCTTTGCAATTAATGCTTCAATAACTTCAAGATCACTATCTGAACTTTCCTCTAATTCTTCTTCACTTTCTGACTGTATTTTCTTGCCCTTCTTAAGTGAAAGTTTGTCCTCAAATGCTGATTCAATATTTTTAGAAGTTGGAACATAGTTGTCATAGTTATCTAATTCAAAAGCTATCAACCTTCCAACTAAGGCATCCAAAGTTATATTGTGATTTTGTTCACATCTTCTTTCTTGAATAGCAGATACTCTTATTGCATAGATAGGAAGAAATGTTCTAAGAACCTTACTTATAACAATTTCATCATCAATTTTTCCTCCAGAAGCTTTGATTGCACTAACACTCACCTTGATCCTTTCAACATCTTCTTTCATCTTCATCTGATCAAACTGTCCTCTTAGGCTTTCTGCTTTGGCTCTCTTCACATTGTCATCACCACCATAAATTTTCTTTAGCTTGTTCCACATTTCATAAGTAGTTGTGCAGTATTTGATCTCATCAAATTCTTCCTAGCTAAGAGCTGATGCAATGTCTATCATCATGGTGTTATGGTTCTTTTTCTCTACAATGTCTTCAACAATGAATGTGCCACTAGGAACTATATATTATTGATCAATATATTTGCATCCTGAATCACCAATGGAAGCCAGATGAAGTCTCATGAGACCTTGCCATGCTAAAAAGTTATCTCTATTAAGCCTTGGAATTTCTCTCTTGTAAGACATCCTGATCTTTAGCTTAGGTCCTTGAAACCCTTCCTGCAAGCACCAAAAGCTCTGATACCAATTGTTGGAAATATAGATAGAGTAACTAAGAGGGGGGGGGGGGGGGTGGGGGGGGAAAATCAATTAACCACAAAAATATTACCACAGATCCCTTAGATGTTTTATTAAATCATTTACTGTTGTTATACTAAAAACTCAATTATTGCAGTGAGTATTAATTATAACTATTCTTAAGCATTCATCAGTGATTAACATACATGAATAAAGAAAGTATCATGAACACAAGAGACACCAGATTTAACATGGAAACCCAATATGGGAAAAACCACCAATGTAACTAGTTACTATTTTTCACTCTTCTGAAGTGAGCCTTGTTAGGAGCCAACCCGGTTAAAGGTTACAAAACACACTGTTAGGTGTGACCTTGTTAGAGGATTTAATCACCCTATTAGGAGTGGCCTTGTAAGAGGTTTTGAAACAATTCAATAGAACTATCACCTTGTTAGAGGATTTACAAAATGGCTGTTAAACCAACTCAGTTAGGAGATTTTGAAATCACTGCTACAATGGTAAGAAAGTAACAATGAAGTGACTTGAATAATGATGCTACTAAAATGTTGATTACAGATCTCTATTCTACTTCACTAGATCCTTCCTGATCAAATATATCTCTGCTACTCTTCAAGGATATCTAACCATCCTTCAAAATTCACTCACACTTTCCTTCACTTGCACACTTTTTTTTTAATTCACAACTTGACCTTCTATATATACCATTCGGATTGTCCATTCAGATTGTCAAGTCAGCACTAATAACATTACTAATCATTACAACATTCAGCTGGAATAAAAAAACTTTATTTCTCAAAATAACAAAATCCTTCATTGAGCCGACCTTGCTCGGTAAACACTAATCCAAAGAGATTTCCTTTGGTGACCGAGAGAACTCGGTAAGCACTGCGAATTATGAAACATCCTTTGGAGACCTAGTGAACTCGATAAACACTAACTTTCCTTTGATAACCATGGAAGCTCAGTAAACACTTATTTTTCTGCCATACTTTTCTTTGACACCCGAAATATCTCGGTAGATACTGAAAACTGCCTACAGACCGACTGAGGTTGGTAAATGATGGGAACTGCTTTGCTGACTAACTGAGCTTGGTAAATGATATGACATTTGTGTGACATCAAAGACAACACACAATTAATCCAACAATCTCCTTCAGACAATTGTATCCAACAGTTTGAGCAATTTTCCCCTATTTATCAATTATTAATTGATAAATTGACAAAAAATCCTTTAAATAAATAAAATATTTATTTAAATCCTAAAACCTTGGAAATATTATAGAAATCCCTAACCTCTTCTAGAATTTCCTAATCTCACTCTAAACCTAATTAAAAAGTGATCCCTACATTTCTTAGCCTAAACCCTTCAAACTTTGACTTTGGTTCAAAACCACTCATAAATGAGCCTTACACACTGATTAAAGCCTCTTACATCCTCATTAAAGTTTCTTACAAGCCATTAATGAGACCCATGTCTCCTCTTACCCTTTGGTCCCCTTGCAAACTTCCGTAGTGTTGCTCACACATGTGTGAGCAACCTTGACCAAGGTTAAACCTTTCCATACCCCAAACCTTACCCCAAACTCTACCCCAAACCTTACCTCTAACCCTAATCCTCCTTCCTAATCCAAGACCTTCCTCAAATCCTATAAATAGCCTCAATTCTAAGAGCAATCCATTATCTTAGTTTTATCTTTCATGCATTGTTATAATGGTAAAATACATTTAGACTTAGCATAGCATTTAGCATAATTGATAGATTAACACTATTTTGTGCTTTAATAAATCATCTTAGAATAGCTTTTAATGGATTGATCTTAGTTCATCTTTCAAGAATTTCTAATCATTTCAGCATCATATCACATCTTCATTTAGTTAAAATCATTTTTAGCATGCATTGGGGATCTTATCCATGTGATTCGAGAGCACATCCACATCCCTCATAATCAGAGCAAATCAAACAATGCTTGAATGCATTTGTTTTGGCTCAATCTGAGGTGGCTTGGTTTTTTATGTTTATGATTTTGAACTAATATAAATGTTTATATTATTCTAATGTTTTCTTGTTTACACCTTTCAAAATAGATACAGATAAACCGTAGTCTACAAACTCAATTGCAAAAATATGCTGGAAATCCAAATGCCTCTAACATCCTAAGGATAAATTTCCATTCAATTATGTCAAAAATTTTTTCAAAGTCTAGGAGAACCATAACAACATTTTGTCCATCCATTTTAGCCTAGTGCATAGCTTCCCAACTAGTAATAAGTTTATCCAATATAAATCTCCCTTTAATAAATCCTATTTGGGTAACTAACACAATATTTTTAAGCATATCACTAATTCTTCTAGCCATGAATTATGTAATTATCTTATAAGAGAGATTTAGCAAAGTGACAGGTCTCCAATTCTTAATCTAAGATCTATCACCATATTTGGGAAAGAGCTTGATTATCCCCTATTCATGTTCTCCCCTAATGATCCCATTTCAAAATCCTCTTCATACACTTCTAAAAGTTCACAAGTTATCCATTCTTTGTTCTTGTAGAATTCTACTGGTAACCCATCAAGTCCCAAAGACTTATCATTTGCTAGAGACCCTATGGCTTCATAAATTTCCTTAAGATTAATCTTCTTCTCAAGAGCCTTGGCCTATTTTTGGGATACCTTTCCTAGAACTAATTTGATGCATCGATTCATAGCTTCAATGTTTTCAACTTTATGTTCTGAAGAAAATAATTATTTGTAAAATTCTACAAAGGCATTCAATGTGTCTTTATTATTATTGGAGAATCCTCCTTCCACCTGTATACTAGTAATTTCCTCTCTACTATGCTTTTCTTTGATCAGATTGAAAAACTACTTAGAAGCTTTGTCCCCATCCTTAATCCATCTAGCCTTAGCTCTGAATTTTTTACCTTGGATTTTGTAATTTTGGATTTTCCTCAACTAAGCTTTAGTACTAATGAGAGATTGTTCCAGTTCTTGGTCATTGCCTTTAGCTTTAATTATATTTCAATTTTGTTGAGTTTTCTCTGATGATGGTTTTCTTCTTGTTTTCTATCCATATCTTCTTTGGTCCCTATTATTTGAAATAGTCTCCTCCAAATCTAGACTAGTTGATCCCATTTAGCAATAGCTAATAGGCCCGATTTGTAAAATTTAGAAAGGGCACTAGAGGTATGAATGGCTCAAAGAGAGTCCTCATCCTCCAAAAAGAATGTGTTAAGTTTAAAGGTACTCTTTCTTTTATGTTTATGGCCTTGGAGATTAGGGGTTTTTAGCATGATGCAAGCATGAATGGGGGAATGATTTGATAAGCTAGCAGGGGTCACCTCAATAGGAGGATGGTGGGAAAACCCAAACATGGCATCTTCAACATACATCTTGTCCAATCTATAGTAAATTCTATTTCTACTAGCCTGGTTATTGTACCAGGTATACCAAACGTTATTATAGTCACGCTTCATATTCTCCAAGGGATCATTGATTTTAAACCTTCTTCTAAATTTAGCCCAGAAAAAGAATTCATTACCCTTCCATTCATGTTTGTTCCCTCCATACTTTTCTTGTTTGTTATCGACCATGTTAAAGTCCCCGATGAAGATCCATTTAGCATTTGGTAAGTTGTTTGATAGCCACTCCCACAAGTTTTCCCTTTCTCTGTAATGATTAGGTGCATATATATTACAGACTCTTACCACTTGATTATTAACATTAAACAAATCCCATAATGCCCTTTGGCAAGGAGAAGAACCTTTATCTTCCATCTTATCAACCCACTTGTTCCCTATCAGGATAGCCACACCTCCTTTACCTCTATCATGTCTTGAGTATATGCAAGTGGCTCTGTCTCAAATAAATTTGAGGGTATTATATGCATGGTATCTAGTTATTTTAATTTCCTGTAAACAAACAATATCCTTCTTATGAATCTTATTACACCAATTCCTTACTATATACTTTTTGTTAGGCATTTCTAATCCCCTAGTATTCCAACTATGGATGTTCATCATCATAATAACTTGGGGGTATTTTGATTTTTACACAATCTATTGAAGCAATCTCGGAGCTCTTTGCTCTTGATTTTGTTGTTATTTCCACTATTTTTTAGGATATTGCTTCTTTCATATGTTTTCCTCTTCTTTTCCTTCTTCTTCTTCTTCTTAGAAACCATTTCTATAAACCAACTATCCTCTATTTCTTGTTCACTATGCATATATTTGGAAGGATTGTCATCAGGGTACACATTACCATGTTTAATAGAGTGTTGCTACACAACCTCCATGTTATGCTTGCTATGAGTGGATTTGGAAGGAATGCTATCAGAGCAGACATTTCCCTGCTCAATAGAGTGTTGTTCTATAGCCCTTGAAATATCATTATTTTTTAAATTTGGACAGAGCTATTTGTTGTACATTTTGAAAAGGGGATTTGTCTTCGTTGACTTTCTCTCTAGGCAGATGAATATATTGAGGTTGAAAATAAAAATGGTTATGGTTATATTTATTTTGAACAACAACATGAATTTCAAAATCATCTTCAAAAAGAGGGCTAGAAAGTGAAACAAATTTATCCAATGGGGTATTTAGCATTTCCTTGGGTGTACCATTATCAACTATACCAGTATTACCATTGTCATTAGTTTTATTGTTACCAACATTGAAATTACTAGCGTTAGCACTACTGGTGCTATTATTAACATAATCCTTAGCACCTTCGAAAGGGCCTTTTTTATTCTAGGAGTCTCAAATTTGATTTTCTATATATTCTTCAACAAGGGGAATTCTCTTCTATTATGACCATTTAGTTTGCAATGGAAACATGCCCCAATGTCACCAAGTTTGACAATATTCCATTAAAATTTTATTCCTTCAATGTCTAAAGAAATTTCATTAGGGAAAATAATTTCAGGGTTGAGGGTAACTAGGGCTTGAGCATGAAGATGCAACAAAGTAACCCTAGCTTCTTCTACCTAGAGAACATAACTGAGAGGTTTGAGTAAATGCAGAATAAATTACTAGAATTTAGGTTGAACATTTCTAAGTTTGACCTAGAAGGGTGATGAATGAGTGATGATATGCTCAGTACTACTACTAGGGTGCCAAGTGAGAGAACTAAACATGGTTTGACTAGCATTCCAGTATCCTTTATTTAAAACTTTCTCTTGCATAGCGTGAATTTTCAAGAAGATAACAAACAAAAATTTCTGAACCATGTGACTGAAACCAACCGAAATGTCAAGTTTTTTTCCCCAAATATTACCAAGCCAAATAAGCAAAAAATTTCTAGTAGGAAGGAATTTCATATCCATGTAAAAAAAATAGCAATATTTTTCAACCTATTTTGCTCGACTTTAATATATTTACCATGTCTTCATTCGGTGAGAGAGCAAGGATCTTAACTCTAGGTGATGGAATCTTACCTTCCTATATTCTGCCCTATCCCTCTCCATTGTGTTCTAGTGCAGACTAATCACCTTCTCCTCCTCCTCATCTATATACATTGGTGTGGGAGATCTTCCTCCATGTCCACTAGAATTAATAACTTCAAATTGTGCTAAATTTGGTAGAGCCATTTTCTCAAACATAACTAATTTGTATGAAGGATTATTCACTTCACTAGGGATATTAGTAGTATTACCCTCTACCACTTTATCACGCTCTTTCCCATCTTTCCCATCATTACTATCTCCTATGGCCATTAGTGCAAGAAGTGGTTGAGACTCAACAAAGACAAACCCTAGATGGAACCCATCTCAAAAATAATTAAGGCACACACAAGCGAGCCAGGGCTGAAGCAATAAAAAATAATGAGATGAAAAAGGAAAACCAAGCACATAAACCAAGACAAAAGACAAATAAAAAAACCACAACAAGTGGGGCAAAAAATAAGGAAAAAATTATGGGCCACAGGGAAAGAAAAACCCAGAAAATGCCATGAAATAAATATGGAGGAGATGGGGGTCCCTCCTATTGCAAGGAAAAATTGGCACGATTCTTTGTATTCACAAGTTGCAGAGCCCTCCTTATTTCAAAAACTTTCTAATTATTTCATTCAACCCCAATCCATTATTATACTTGAAATTTCTTGCTAAAGGTAATGTGGAGCATTTTGTGATCTTTCTGTGTTGGATTAGATCTCATACGTGCACATGACATCTACAGAAAAAGACATCCTAGAAATTAAAAGGCAAGGATAAAAAATAGAATGTAAGATGGAACTATTTAGAGTGAAATCTCTTACCTTCCAAAAGGTTCTATGTAGAGAAACCAATGTCGAGAAAAGGACAAAGCCTAGATTTTTGTGGATCAATCATGAGTGAAAGAGTAGTTGTATTTATTATTTCAACTCATTTTTGAAATGAAAACATATTAACAGAAATCAATTAGGAAAATATAGAGTATGTACCTATAGCCTCATATGAGTGTTGGAATGTGTGAGGTCTACCCCGACTGTCATAGTTTATCTTTGGTTTTTAGTTAGACTCTTCAGTTGATATTTTGGATTATGAGATACTTGGAGATATGTTATTATTTTGAGGATCAATGAATCCTATGTTATGTATATTTTGCATTTGGATTATGTTGATTTAAACACATATTTGATGCTTTATAGTGGATCTTGATATACCCATGTTAAGTTATTGATTTGATGATGTGGTTTATTAGATACATTAGATATGTATGATGCAAAATGAATTTTTAAGGTACATGTTATGAACATTGGGATCAAATGCAAATTAGTGAATTATGTGAAATGATTATGTAATTGTGAGTGTTTGATGATATGTATGGTTTATTTTATTTACCTTGTTATGTTAGTGGACCTACTGATGTTTGCAATGAGTGTGCAGGAGATTAACCATGGTATTAAATGTAGGGAACAAAGAGTGAAACTATGTTATAAACTATAAAGCCAAGGTTTCTTCTATGGAAGAGACTTGAACCTTGTTGTCTTGTGATTTTATTCATGAAAGTATTTGTTAAATTATATATTTATTTTAGTTCATTGTTTTATGTTAGTCATGCTATGTGTGAATGGGTTGGAATTTATGTGGTGTTACTTGACACATAGGTGTATGAGGTGTTGGCACAACTAACCCCTTTAACTAGATAAGTATGACACCAACTAGAGGGTTAACTTGTAGAGTCCCCATGCTCAACTAGGGTGTAGGAAGTTTCTAGATGGGTCAAAGATGGGTAAACTCGTAGGTTAACTTCAAGATAAGTTTTGGAGGGTCTAGGAAGCTTCTAGGGGGTAGTTAGGGTCAAATTTAACTACCCCACTAGGTATACTTAGGATTAGGGGTTAAATTCTGGTCATCAGAAGGACCTAGAATCATAAATGAACCTCCTAAATTACCCCCAAAGTCAAGATCCAAGTTTAGGAGTTTGAAGAAATTGGGAAACCATCTTCTCAACTCCATTTAGTCTTTAAACCTCATTTATGAGGGGAGGAAGATATTTGGAGGAGTAATAGTGAAGATACCCTTACATTTATAGTTGGAGTTAAGGGGTGGAGTTAGGGAGCCTGTTAGAGGGAGGTTGAGGATTCTTCCTAGGTTGATCACCCACTCTCTACCTTAGAGACTTACTAGTTTGAAGGACTTGGAAAAAGGATAAAAGGAGAAATCTCTTCTCAAAAATTCAAAACCTTAAGCTTTGGAGCTAGGTTGGTGCTCAAACTTATATTGTTTATGTTTTGTAGTATGGAAAGCTTGCCTATGCACTCATGGAGGCCATATGGTATTTTTGTTTGTTATAATACTCTTTAGTTTGTGTTTTTCTTATTTTAATAGGTTTGATTTGTCATTTTAAGGGAGTTTTAAAGGCACACTCACCCTTGGGAGGGTAGAGTAACCTAGGAGGGTGAAAGAATTTAGTGACAACCATTTTAGTGTTGAGTTTCCCCTTATGTGGGAAGGATAAACATGGATGCCTTGTTCTCCATGATATCAAGTATTTCCCATGGGCAATTAGGAGCTATAAGGAGTGTACTTGGTTTGAAGCCATAGTTTTTTTGTGAAATTGGTTTTGGGAAAGATTTTAATTTAGCCCATGTGTGACCTTTGTATCCTTAATTTTAACTTGGTTTCTCCTAATGGGTATGGTCCACTTTCACCCTTTGATTAATGGCTTTTTGAAAGCCTATGTGCTAGCCTTGGTTTTGGGAATTTTAAGTGTGCTTTCTTATCATAAGTTATTTTGGGTTTGAATGTGATGTTCCTTTTTTCTCCTTTTCCACCTAGCTTAGGGTGACCATGTAATGGTCTAGGTTGGGAGGTGAGCCTCCATGGTTAAAAAGATTTTCTTGCAGGTTCTGCTTGGATTTGGTGGAGCCATATAAGTTTTTCTTAAGGGCTTTCCCTATTTTTGTGATATTGGAACTTTCCTAGCCTTATGGATTTTGTAAAACCTTCAAGGTTGTAAAGACACATGTTATAGTTTCAAACGATTTAAGGTTATGTAAATTTGTTCCTTATTTGAATATATAAAGAAGACTTGTTTCTCAAATTTCTATTTAGTTGAATAAAATCATATTGATAATTTATTAAAGTTTTCCCTAAAATTTCTTTTTTATAACTCAATTAAGCTTTCAAGTAGTTTCCTAAAGTAATCTAATTCTTAGATGAATTAGCTCAATTCTTAAAGATAATTAAAGTTGAAATACTTGTTCATTTTAAGACCTCAAATAGGTCATGTCTAATTATATGAAGATTAGTTCCTTGTTTCAAAGTGCTTTAAATTTCAAGTATTTACCTAGAAAGGAATTATAGTTACTAAATGATTAAGTTCTTTTGAAACATTTACTTTTCCTAATTTTCTTCTAAAGTATATATATCTATGTAAAGATTAAACTAAATTAAATAACAAATTCTCTCCTTTGTTTGAGGATTATATGATTTCAAAAAAAATTAGATAAAGATCTTTTGATGCTTAAATTTAGGAATGTATAAAACTAAAGTGGAAATTGTTTAGTAAAACTCCTAGATTTACTCTCCTAAAACTAAGATAAATATTTTACAATTTTAAGAAATTATATTGAAAGTGTTGACACAAATTTTGGTATTAAAACAATAAGGAAAAGACTAATGGTTGGTTTAGGGTAGAAAAATAAATCCCTTAATTTTTGAGAACCTATCTAGTTTAGGAGAATAAGAATAGTGTTAGGTCCTATTAACCCTTAACATATTAAGCATGTTAAATATATTTTTTGATCTAAGATATATAAAAATAACTATGTAAATTAATAAATCCTTACTAATTTACATATAAATGTATCATCTTAAAATGGAAGCACTTTCATGTTAAGAGCATTTAGCCCTCCGAGTAAGTGGTTTGGGGTCATGTTGAATGCCTTGAATGGATACTCGACTTGGATCTAGCTTTTTCCCCTATTTTGCCCCATTTTCCACTTCTTCCTAGCATTTTCCTGGCATTCTGGACTATGAACCTGAGGTTTTTGACCATAAGGTCAAAGTCGACCTTATGGGGTCAAATTCAACCTTGATCTTGACTAGGTTAGGATCGAGATCGATCTTGACCTAGTCAGGTTCAAGCTTGATCTTGACCCTAGGGTCTAGGATCTTTGGGGTTTACTTCCGATTTTGGGATTTCATCAAAATCTTGTCTTTTCCCTCTTCGGGGCCACTATTTCTCAGATTAAGTGTCAAATTCTCAAATTAATATTTGAGGTGGACCTTTCTTGATATTTGTATAGGATTCCTAATTTATTATTGGAGATTAGTCTTTCTCGAGTTTTGTGCCTAATACTCAAATTAACTTTGGGGTTGGCCTTACATCAAATTTTGTAACAAGGCTCTTAAATAATTATTTTATTTCTATATTAAGGGTGGTCCCCTCCTAGATTTTTGTGTCAAGACTTTAATTTAATTTCCTCTCCATGTGCACCTCTCTAGAGTTTTGTGGCATGGGCCCTTAATTATTGTTTTCTACGAGGCCCCTCTTGTGCCCTAGATCACTATAAAAGGGAGCCATCCTCTCTCATTTTCACCATCTCATCTCATCTCAAAATCTTTCAAGAATTCAAGCATTGAAGCCTTCAAGTATTCAAGCATCCAATTCATCAAGGAGATCCATTAGAAGCCATTGAAGGATTCAAGCTCTATGGAGCCCTCTTTTTGAAGATCCATTCATTCAAGCCTCTTCCTATTCCAAGATCCATTCAAGATTGGTGTTGAAGATCTAAAGACAATTGATTGGAGACATCCTACATTCATCCATTCTTTTGGATTCAAGGATTCGATTCCTCCACAAGGGTTTCAACTCAAGCAAGGTGAATTGTTCTATTTACTTTGTTTATACATATTGTAATTTTAATTCAATTTGAAGGTTAATTCCTAAATTGGGGTTTGACTAAGGAAAACCCCTCCCCCCCAACAAAAAAAACCATTTTTATTGTAGGTACAGGTGCGGGATGGTGAATTAAAGTGCAAATCTAGATACCCTTTTCGCCGAACTATTCAACCTGACAATGTTCCTATACGTGGCTTTGATAACATTGCTAAGAACACTTTAGGAATCATTACCTTACCTATCAAAGTAGGACCAATCATCCTGAATACACCTATTCATGTTATGCCTGGACCTCTCAATTATAACCTTCTTTTGGGTAGACCTTGGTTGCATGAGATTCATGCCATACCTTCCACCCTTCACCGTAAAGTCAAGTTTATACATAACAACATGATGTATATGCTTCATGTGGATGATGCGATTAATCCTTGTCTTAATATTCAAAATCACACTACTCCTATTCTTAATAGCAACCCTTCTTCCTCTAATGCTCTTCCTGGCGATGATTGGGGAACCTTGGATTTTACTCCTACCTTTATTGGAGAGTATAAGATTAATGATCTTGATTTTATGAAGAAACAAAGAGAATTTGAACAATGGGTTTTTACTTCTAAAGCCCTTAGTAATAACTTTGTCATTGCTTCTACCCACAATGAATCTATCTAATCTACCAAGGATGATATAGTGACTACTAAAGTTCCATTGACTTCTTCTGATATGGCTTCTCATTATGGTCCTGGTTATCACTTCCTAGTTAAACAAGGATTTAATGCTCAAGGATGTGGTAAGCATAAACAAGGAATTCAAATTCCCTTACACATTGGGGGGCATAATCATTCTTATGGATTAGGATTTAATCCTCAACAACAAATAAATGTTAACAACATCTCAGATAACACTTCATGACACGATGAAACTAAGAAGGAATTTTACCAAGAAGTTCTTTTGCCTAAAGTCCTTCATGTTAAGATGATTACTAGACCTAAATGCAAAAAGAAACATAGTCCACACTTGAAGATGCTTCCTTTTTGTTTATATCATAGATTTCATGATCACTCTACTAATGAATGTCAAGCTTTACATTATAAGATTAGGCAGCTTATTGATAGTAAGGTTATTTATATATCATGTGACAATGAGTTGTATTTCAATTTTGTTTTCTCTAAATAACATCTATGTTCCTATTATAGAGCTCCACATTATCTAAACAATGTTAGCCTAATTCTTGGGGGCTCATTGTCTTGCATAGTGTTGTGAGTGATATAATAGGTTCCCTTCCATCTTTGTTCCTATACTTGGGGGGCAAGGATGTCATCTCCTTCATTTTTGTCTTTTCGAGATTCACCTCTTTCCTTGGTTAAGCAGTATCTATCTATTATGTGATATCCAATCATACATGAACATTTTGGTTTGCATTGAGGATCTTTGTCCTTGATCACAACCTATTTCATTGTTTGACATTGGGTTTCCATGGTGGATAAATCTCTCACCTTGGAAACTGAATAGTGTTTTATCCCTCACAAGGGTTACTTTTTCACTTCTTTCATGATATCTCTTTGCATTCGTCCCTTCCATGGCCTCATAGGAGCTGAGACCTTCTTGGCTTGGACTGGGTGTTGTCTATGGATATTGTCTTGATGTTGAAGAAGGCTTATCCTTGTTCTTTTCTTTCCTTAACATGTCAAAATAGTATTTTTTTTCCATATTAAGGAGGGGGGCATATATATGACCTCCATCATTCTATATTATGTATTTTTGTTCTAACCTTTTGTCTTGTAGCATGCTAAATCTTGGAGGTAACACACATAAGTTGCTAAATCATGAAGAGACACACATTTCCAATTTCAAATATGCTAAATCTTTCAAAGGTAACGCACATAAGTTGCTAAATCCTGAGGATATACACATTTTTCAAAATTTTCAAAATGCTAAATCTTGGAAGGTAATGCACATAAGTTTCTAAATCTTGAAAGGACACACATTTCCAATATGCCTAATCTTCTGAAGGTAATGCACATAAGTTGCTAAATCCTGAGGAGGCACACATTTTGTATTCCATGGTGATACAAGAAGGTGGATCCATGGGTACTTTATAAAAGCCATCAGAAGATGCACTACATACATGCACAAAGCCGCCAGAAGGCACACAACTTTATGGGGTGACTATCAAATGTTTTCTTGGTGGGCCATCCTATCCTTTTGTGGTTCACAGTGAGATACACACATCTTATTGGGCAAGCTAACCACTCCTCTCTTCCCTTTTCTATCTTCTTCTAGTGATGTCTCTCTTATTGCAATCTTGGAGTTGATGAAGAATTGAGTCTCTGGGGGCTTGAGGATTCCTTTGTCCCTTTGATTTCAATAAGATTATCTTTTTCTTTATGATCTCCTTTACCAAGAGTTTGCATCGAGTCCATACTCTTGCTAAAGTGGGGGCTTAATGTATCATCTTAAAATGGAAGCACTTCCATGTTAAGAGTGTTTAGCCCTCTAAGTAAGTGATTTGGGGTCATGTTGAATGCCTTGAATGGATACTTGACTTGGATCTATCTTTTCCCCCTATTCTGCCCCATTTTCCACTTCTTCCTAGCATTTTCCTGGCATTTTGGACTATGAACCTGAGGTTTTTGACCATAAGGTCAAAGTCAACCTTATGGGGTCAAAGTTGACCTCAATCCTGAATAGGTCAGGATTGAGCTTGATCCCGACCTAGTCATGTTCAAGCTCGATCTTGACCCTAGGGTCCAGGATCTTTGGGGTTTGCTTCTGGTTTTGGGATTTCATCAAAATCTTATCTTTTCCCTCTTTGGGGCCACTATTTTTTGAATTAAGTGTCAAATTCTCAAATTAATATTTGAGGTGGACCTTTCTCGATGTTTGTATAGGATTCCTAATTTATTATTGGAGATTAGCCTTTCTCGAGTTTTGTGCCTAATGCTCAAATTAACTTTGGGGTTGGCCTTACCTCAAATTTTGTAACAAGGCTCTTAAATAATTATTTTATTTATATATTAAGGGTGGTCCCCTCCTAGAGTTTTGTGTCAAGACTTTAATTTAATTTCCTCTCCATGTGCACCTCTCTAGAGTTTTGTGGCATGGGCCCTTAATTATTGTTTTCTACGAGGCCCCTCTTGTGCCATAGATCACTATAAAAGGGAGCCTTCCTCTCTCATTTTCTCCATCTCATCTCATCTCACAATCTTTCAAGGATTCAAGCATCCAATTCATCAAGGAGATCCATTAGAAGCCATTGAAGGATTCAAGCTCTATGGAGCCCTCTTTTTGAAGATCCATTCATTCAAGCCTCTTCCTATTCTAAGATCCATTCAAGATTGGTGTTGAAGATCTAAAGACAATTTATTGGAGACATCCTACATTCTATTCTACATTCATCCATTCTTGTGGATTCAAGGATTCGAATCCTCCACAAGGGTTTCAACTCAAGCAAGGTGAATTGTTCCATTTACTTTGTTTATACATATTGCAATTTCAATTCAATTTCAAGGTTAACTCCTAAATTGGGGTTTGACTGAGGAAAACCCCTCCCCCCCAACAAACAAAACCATTTTTCTTGTAGGTACATGTGTGAGATGGTGAATTAAAGTACAGATCTGGATACCCTTTTCGCCAAACTTTCAAGATCCATGAACAAAGTCAAAATCGAACTTCAAAATCCCTAGGTCATCATTGACCTTTTATGAGGGTCAAAGTTGACCTGATCTCATCTCAGAAAAAGATTTCTGGGTTTTGTAGATCTCACAGTTTCGATTTAGGCTTATGAGAAGCAACAATTTTTGAGATCGTTTGATAGGGTTTTCAGCCGATTCTTTTTCAAAGGTAAGTACCTTTATTTATTAATTTCAACATTAGTCATTTATATTTACTTTCCATATCAATATAATTTCATGTAAGTGTAAAATATTGGCTTTAGGGTCTCTTTTATGTGCAAGGCATTGCCCTAGGCCTCATCCATATTTTATCCTATACAATAAATTCCTTCAAATTTTTTTGACTTATTTCCATTATTATGAGTCCTATTTAATAAGAAGGCTCATCTATATACTTTAAATTTAATCAATATTATTATATATATACAAAATTTATTAAATTATTCCCTTGTTATATAATAAAATAAATTATGTTTTATTAAAATTTATTTAAATAAATATAAAAAAGAATATTTATAAATTAAATAAGTTTTAAATAAAAATAATACTAAAAAAAAAGAAATTAAATAACTTTATTGGAGGAGGGGGGTGAAGAGAAAAGCTCCTCTTGACCCCACCTCCCTTCTACTTTGGGAGCACACAACTCCTGACTTGGGAGATTTGCGGTCCCATATGATTGGGAGTCCACAACTCCCAAGTGGAGATTGTGTCCCCATAGAAAGGGGCTCACAACTCCCAAGTGGAGACTGTGTCCCCATAGAAAGGGGCTCACAGCTCCCATTTGGGGAGGTTGCGTCCCCATTCATGGGGGCTCATTGCTCTCCTATGGATGACTGCGGTCCCCATTCTTATGGCAGCCTCGGGTTAATTCATTTTTATGACTGTGAAAAAAAATACAAATAGAGGTAGTATTAAATTAAAATAACTTCCAAAAAAAACTAAAAACATAGTCACTGTGTTAGAATTGTTAGGTAATATATATCAATGTATATATATATATACACATATATAGATATATATACAGATATATATATATACACACACACACACATATATATATATATATACATATATACATATATATATACATATACATATATGTATAGATATATGTATATATATATACATATATATATACATATATATATGTATATATATATACATATATATATACATATATATATGTATATATATATACATATATATATATACATATATATGTGTATATAAATATATATGTATATATATATATATATACACACACACACACATATATATATACATATATACATGTATACATATATACATGTATATATATATACATGTATATATATATATATGTATATATATATATATGTGTGTGTGTATATATATATACATATATATATATATATATATATATATATATATATATATATATATACATACATACATACATACATACATATATATATGTATGTATATATATATATATATGTATGTATATATATATATATATGTATATATATATATATATATATATATATATATATATATATATATATATATATATATATATATATATATATATATATATATATATATATATATGTTGGAAATATAGATGGAGTAATTGAGAGGGGGGGGGGTGAATCAGTTAACCACAAAAATATTACCACAGATCCCTTAGATGTCTTATTAATTCATTTACTGCTATCACTCCGTAAACATACAAAGAAATGCTAAAAACTCGGTTATTGCAGTGAGTATTAATTATAACTGTTCTTAAGTATTCATCAGTGATTAACATGCATGCATAAAGAAAATAACATGAACACAAGAGACACCAGATTTAATGTGGAAAACCCAATATGGGAAAAACCACCAATGTAACTAGTTACTATTTTTCACTCTTTTGAAGTGAGCCCTATTAGGAGCCAACCCGGTTAAAGGTTACAAAACACACTATTAGGTGTGACCTTGTTAGAGGATTTAATCACCTTGTTAGGAGTGGCCTTGTAAGAGGTCTTTGAAACAATTCAATAGAACTGTCACCTTGTTAGAGGATTTACAAAATGGCTGTTAAACCAACTTTGTTAAGGGATTTTGAAATCACTGCTACAATGGTAAAAAAGTAAAAATGAAATGACCTGAATAATGATGCAACTAATTTGCTGATTACAGATCTCTATTTTGCTTTACTAGATCCTTCCTGATCAAATATATCTTTACTGCTTCTCAAGGATATATAAACCTTCCTTCAAAATTCACTCACACTTTCTTGCTTTTCCACTTGCACACTCTTTTAATTCACAACTTGACCTTCTATAAATACCATTCAGATTGTCCATTCACATTGTCAAGTCAGCACTAATAATCATTACAAACATTACTAAACTTTACCACAGTCGACTGAATAAACAAACAAAATTCTTTACTGGGCCGACCTTGCTCGGTAAACACTAATCCTTAAAAGATTTCCTTCGATGACCGAGTGAACTCAGTAAACACTGCAAATTCTACAACATCCTTTGGAGACCGAGTGAACTCGATAAACACTAACTTTCCTTTGATAACCATGGAAGCTCAGTTAACACTGAAAATCGCCTGCTGACCGACTGAGCTTGGTAAACATTGGGAATTGCTTTGCTGACCGACTGAGCTCGGTAAACATTGGGAACTACTTTTCTGACTGACTAAGCATGATAATTGATATGACATTTGTGTGACATCAAAGACAACACACAATTAATCCAAAAATCTCCTTCAGATAATTGTATCCAACAATCTCCCTCTTTGGCATTGATGGCAACACAACATGTCATACCACAATGAAATTTCACAGAAAACATAGAGTAAGGAACATATCCTTAGCTTCATTCTGATTCTCATCTATGAGAACTCCCTCTATCAGCAAACTTTTCTTTTTGACTGAAAAACTCTCCTTCTTAACTTCTCAAAATCTCCAAGAAAACTCTCCCTCTTATAAATCTTAAGAAATTTCTTGAAATATGATAGCAAACTCTCCCTCTTTGACAACACATGCTAAAGACAACACATATCAAGTGAATAGAAATGTACCTTGAGTACTAATTCATATGCAATGATTCCTTGACTAAGCTGCATCAACTGACTGATCTTCAATATGCTTTGGTTGATGCATCACTAAAACTTTATTTAGTGAGCCTCGGATAGGGGAATGACCCCTAACTTACCTCTTAGATACAAGAATGCATCCTTAGGTAGTGGCTTGGTGAATATATCTACAATCTATTCTTTTGTATGAATATATTCCAATTTGATTTCCTTGTCTTGCACCAATTCTCTGACAAAGTGATATTTTATAGCAATGTGCTTGGTTTTGGAATGCATTACTGGATTCTTTGAAATATTTATTGCACTTGTATTATCACAAAATATAACAATTGGTTCTTTGATCTCAACCTTCATGCCTTCTAATAACTATTTAAACCAAACAATATTAGAGAAGTTTACTGTTGCTGCAACATATTCTTCTTCTGCTGTGGATTGGGATGTGCAATTTTGCTTTTTACTAGTTCAGATACCAACCTCTTGCCAAAAAAGAATGCTCCACCACTTGTACTCTTTCTATCATGAATGTTTCCTTCCCAATCAGCATCAGTAAACACTTTTAAGTCCAGATTGCCTCCAAATTTATACCACAAGCCATAATCTTCAGTTTCTTTCAAGTATCTCAAGATTCTTTTGATTGCCATCATATGATTTTCTCTGGGTTTTGCTTAGAATCTTGCTACTATACCAACTGCTAAGGCAATATCAGACCTTGTATGAACTACATACTGTAATTTTCCAATCATTGATCTGTATAAGGTCTGATCTACTTCTTTTGAATCATCATCTTGGTAAGCTTTAGTCCAGTACACATGGGGGGTACCAACTATTTTTGCATCTTCCATACCAAACTTCTTAAGTATTTCCTTGATGTATTTAGACTAAGTAATGTAGATACCGTTCTTGCTCTACTGAATTTGAAGACCAACAAAGAACTTTATTTGACCAAACATAGACATTTCAAATTCTTTGTTCATTTTCTCTGAAATTTTTTTGCATTGATCATCATTACCTATAAACACAGTATTATCCACAAATATTTCTACCAAAACAATTTTGTTATTTGGTCCTTCCTTGATGTACTAACTACTATTATCATTAGCTCTTTTGAAACCAATCTAAATAAGATAGTTGTGTAATCTTTCATACCATGCTCTAGGGGCTTGTTTCAGACCATACAATGCTTTGTGTAACTTGCAGACCATATTCCTTTTGTCTGGATCAATAAAACCTTCAGGTTGCTCAATGTAGACTTCTTCATCAAGAATACCATTGAGAAATGAAGATTTTACATCCATCTGATATACCTTAAATCCTTTATGTGCTGCATATGCAAGTAGAGTTCTTACACCTTCTCATCTTACAATAGGAGAAAAATTCTCACCATAATCTATGCCCTCTTCTTGATAATATCCTTTACACACCAATCTAGCTTTGTTTCTTGAAACTTGACCATCTTCATTCAATTTATTCCTGAATACCCATTTTGTTCCAATTACATTTTTGTCTTTAGGCCTAGGTACAAGAGTCCATGTTTTGTTCTTCGCTATTTGTTTTATTTCTTCATTCATAGCCTCAATCCAAATTTCATTTTGCAATGCATCTTTGACATTTCTAGGTTCAAAATCAGCAAGTAAACATGTACCTTTTAGTTTACTTCTTGTCATAGTACCATCTGATTTGTTTCCAATAATCTAATCTGGTGTATGATGCCTCCTGACATATTTGGCCAATACAGGTTCCTTGCCTCTTGAATGAGTTACATTGTCATCTTCTTGAATTCCATCTTCAAGTTCTGGTTGCTCAGGTTTGGTAGATATTGGCTCGGTAGCTTAAGACTCAGACTCGGGTCCTTGTGACCCAGTTTGAACTTCTTGTGACTTGGTTACTATACTAGGCTTGGTAGATGTTGATGAAGGGTGCTCCCCTTAATACCACAACCACATAAGAGAAATAGAGAAACAACAACAATAATAGGCAAGAATAGAAAATTGGCTTCTTATTATCTCCAAAAATGTGGAATTAAAAACTTTCAGAATTACAATATGCAAAGCCACATGGGCATTCCCTTACAATATTCTTTAGGACAAAGCCTCGAATCAATACCCAGATCTACTACCCAGAACTATTCTGAATTGCCTAAGACAATAATACAGCCTTCCTTATATAGGCAATTTTCCACCGCCTGGGAAGGTTCCAGAATTTTAGCCAATAAGGCCGACCAAACTTAGAATTATTTTATTTTACATTTTATTACATCATAGTCAGCTCAAGATAACCTTTGAAACCCGAACAAAAATTTTGAAGAAAATTATTTTTCGCCATTTTAGGTGACCCAACTTCCGAAGACCATAAGTCATCACCAGTTGACCCGATCGGCTATTATAACCCCATTTCAGAAATGCCACGAAGCGCTCTACAGGCTTGACCGGTGCAAGCGCTCGTCACCCAAATTTTTGACCTCATCCGGGGCCTCTAAAGCCTTCAAAAATGAGTTCAAACTTTCTGTACCCTGCTGCCAATACTGAAAATCTTCGATATCTTCCAATATACACTTGATCTGGCAATGAAACTTTACTGGTAGACTTATATGACCAACATGAACCTCCAAGAAAGAAATCAGATCATTCTGAGCACATACGAAAATTACCAAGAATAGTAACTTTCCATAAATAGTAGCTCTGCACAAAATAACCCTTATTGAATACAAAAATAGAAATATTTTTGGGTGATGCAAGATTGCTCTTACACCCAGGATGCTCCTGCATCAGACACCCGGGGTAATTTGAGAAGTGACCCTGTCACGACTCAGGTGTGCAGAGGAAAACCAAGACGGTTAACCTCCTCCTTTGTTAGCCACGATGAATCTTCTACAGGTCGTCCTTTCCATTTGACCAAATACTCTTCATATGTCCTATTCCTTGTGCTTCTACCAACACGACTGTCCAGTATGTCTTCGATCTCCTTAGTGTTTGAACGAGTTGCTGGAATACTCCACTGTGCTGTTGTGATCTCATCTTCAACACCTCTTTCATGATACTCTGTCAGATCTGAAATGTTAAACACTGGTAAAATATTTAGCTCACTAGGCAATTCTACCTCATATGCATTTCCTGAATCATGCTTCTTCAATATCTTACACGGTCCAAACTTCTTCATTTTCAACTTTTTATATGTACCAACTAGAAACCACTCCTTCCGCAAATGAACCATGACTTCATCACCAACTTGAAATTCCTTATACCTCCTTTTCTCATCTGCCTTAGCCTTATACTGTGCGTTCATCTTGGTAATATGCTTCCTCACCTCCCCATGGATGTTCTTCAAATGTTCTGCAAAATCCTCAGCCTCAGCACTACTTATTTCTCCTTTATCTATCTTTCTCAACTCAGATGCATTTCTTGAACTACTTCCATATATAATCTGGAATGGTGATTTACCAGTGCTCCTGTTGACAGAATTATTGTATGCAAATTCCGCCTGTGGTAAAATCAAATCCCATCCTGTTGGCTTATCCCCAACCAAACATCTCAGTAGATTTCCCAAACTCCTATTCACCACCTCTGTCTGTCCATCAGTCTGTGGGTGATGTGATGAACTGAACTTCAAATCTGTCTTCAACTTCTTCCACAATGTACGCCAGAAATATCCAACAAACTTAGTATCTCGATCTGAAACTATGGTCTTCGGCAAACAATGTAGTCTCACCACTTCTCTGAAAAACAATCCTGCTACATGAATAGCATCATTAGTCTTCTTGTAGGGAATGAAATGTGCCATCTTTGAAAATTTGTCAACTACTACAAAAATTGAATCATGTCCTCGCTGTGTCCTCAGTAAACCCAGAACAAAGTCCATACTGATATCCTCCCAAGGCTTCTCTAGTATAGGCGATGGCTGGTACAACCCTGTATTCTGCTTCACTCCTTTCGCCATTTGACATACTCTGCAACTTTGTACAAACTTCTTCACATCTTGCTGCAACTGTGGCCAATAATAATTCTCACTAACCAAACCAAGGGTTTTATCATGACCAAAATGTCCAGCCAATCCTCCACTATGCTTCTCCTTGATGAGATTCTCCCTCATAGAACTTCGTGGAATGCACAACTGACTCCCTCTGAACAGCATATCATCTTGGATGATGAAATCTAACCATTTCATCCTGTCTAGAGTAACAGGTTCTGTAGAAGCTTTCCAAGCTTCACCAAAATCAGGATCCTCTGGATATAAATTCTTGAGTTCCTTGAACCCAACCACTTCAATCTGCATTTCTGTCAGCAATAGTTGCCTTCTGCTAAGAGCATCTGCAACCCTGTTAGACTTTCCACTCCTGTGTTTCAAAATAAATGTATAACTCTGCAAAAACTCAACCCATTTCAAATGCCTTTGATTCAATTTTCTTTGACTATTCAAATATTGCAAAGTTTGATGATCAGTATACAAAACAAACTCCTTAGGAAGCAGATAGTGTCTCCACTTCTTTAATGCCTGAACTATAGCATAAAATTCCTAATCCTAAATAGAATATTTTCTCTTGGCATCATTTAACTTCTCACTGAAATAAGCAACAGGTTTACCTTCTTGGCTCATAACAGCTCCTATTGCAGTACCACTAGCATCACAATCTACTTGAAACATCTTATTAAAATCTGGAAGTGCTAAAACAGGTTCTTCTGTAACTTTTTGTTTCAACAATTGAAAACTCTTTTCTGCCCCATTTGTCCACTTAAACTCTTTTCTATCCCCTCTCATTGTTTCAGTCAAGGGTCCACAAATACTACTAAAATTCTTGATAAACTTTCTGTAAAAGCTAGCTAGACCATGAAAAGATCTTACCTCAGTAGCACTCTTTGGAGTAGGCCACTCAAGGATAGCCTGTACCTTCTCTGGGTCCATTTTTAGACCTTCTCCTGAAACTACAAACCCCAAATACACTAACTCCTTCACAAAACTGCACTTCTTCAAATTAATCAGCAATTTCTCTTCTCTCAACTTCTCAAATAGCATACGAATATGCATCATATGCTCATCCAATGTCTTACTAAAAATCAAAATATCATCTAGGTAAACAATGACAAACTTACCCAAAAATTCTTTCATAACCTCGTTCATGAGCCGCATGAAAGTGCTCGGTGCATTGGTTAGCCCAAAAGGCATGACTAACCACTCATACAGTCCTTCCTTTGTCTTGAAGGCAGTCTTCCATTCATCTCCTTCTCTGATCCGAATCTGATGATATCCACTCTTCAGATCTATCTTTGAGAAATACACAGCTCCACTCAAACAGTCCATAATATCATCCATTCGTGGTAATGGAAACCTGTACTTGATTGTGATCTTGTTTATTGCCCTAGAATCTGTACACTTCCTCCATTCTCCATTCTTCTTTGGTGCTAATACCACTGGTACTGCACAGGGACTCAGACTCTCACGGATCAATCCTTTCTGTAACAGTTCATGTACTTGTCTGTTCAACTCCTCACTTTCTGTAGGTGTCATTCTGTGTGCTGCCTTATTCGGAAAACTCACTCTTGGGATCAAGTCCATCTGATGACTGATCTTCCTGACTGGTGGTAATCCATCAGGCACGTTATCGGATACAATATCCTGAAACTCATTCAACAAATCTGCAACTTCTACAGGAACATCTTCTACTTCCTCTTCACCAGCTTTTGGAATTAAAGCAAAACATACATGCTCATGCCTCATACCATCTAGGAAATTTCTTCCATCAACAAAAGTTATCCTTGCATTACCACATACCTTTTCTTCAGTCTCCTTCAATGGTTTTAGCTTATGTCGCACTCCATCCTTTGTCAGGGAATAGGTATTCGCACGACCATCATGTACAGCACATCTGTCAAACTACCATGGTCTACCCAACAACATATGACATGCATCCATAGATATGATATCACATAATACCTCATCTTGGTATCCGCCAATCTTGAACTTCACTAGGCATTGTTCATTGACCATGACCTTGTGGTCATCCTGTACCCAGGCAATCCGATATGGATGTGGGTGTTTCTGTCTCTTGAGCTTCAACTTTGTCACCATCTCTTCTGACACCAAATTTTCAGTGCTTCCACTATCAATAATCACATCACAACATTTACCTTCACACTTGCACCTGGTGCGAAACAGGCTCCTCCTTTGCTCAGGTTCATTCTCACCACTCAACAGGACTCTTCTGTTAATCAACATTTCTCCTCTTTCAGCATCTTCAGAATTTGATGATCTGGCATCTTCATCTACATGTGCAACTCTGGCTTGGCCTTCATTTCTTCTGTCTGTTCTTCCTTGGCGCTGAGGACATTCAAATGCCCTATGACCTTCTTCTCCACAGTGAAAACATATTCCACGGAAGCCACCTCTTCCAGATCCTTGTCCTCTTCCTCTTCCTCTCTGATCTCTATTATTTTGATCCTGGAAATGATTGGAATTATTTCCTCGCTAATTCTGACTACTACTGGCCTCATCCTTCTTTTTCAGATCTTCATTTCGGCCACCATATGACCGTCCACCAGATCGTCCACCACGACCTCTTCCGTTTTGTCTGCTCTCAAACTTCTTGTTCAACTTTTCCTCTACTTTTAGGGCAAACTGGTATGCCTCTTCAATACTGTTCATTCGAACCAGATTCAGCTCCTCCTGAATGCTTGGCCTTAACCCATTAAGGTATCGGGCAACTTTCTCATTATCAGCTTCTGCATGGCCTGTTCTGATGAGGAGTCGATAGAACTCCTCTGTATACTCCTGAATAGATCTTCTTGCTTGCTTCAAACTTTGCATTTTCTTTAGTAGATCAAGCTCATAATCAACAGGAATGAACTATCGCTTCAATTTATCCACCATCCGATTCCATCTTGTGATTTTATCTTTCCCTCTTCTATTTCGCTCTAATTGAATTTCTTGCCACCAGATCTTCGCATGACCTTTCAATCTGGCCTTCGCAAATTTGACCCTATTAGGATCCTCAACATCTTCGTACTCAAAATATTCCTCACATTCATTGATCCAATCGATCAATTCCTCTTGGTTAAGATTTCCAGAAAATGTAGGAACCTCAATCTTAGGTCTTTTCCCAATCTTGGAAATCGCCCGAAAAAGTCTTTCTTCCTCCTGGTTCACAATTTCAGCTTCTCCTTCTTGATATTCTTCTTCAGCTTCATCCTCGCTTTCGTCTCTGACATTAAGATTCATTCCTCTACGAATCTCTTCTTGTAATGCTCGCACTTGTCTCTGCAGCTCTCTAACCTCAAGTGTTACAACACCAGCTCTTCCACCATGTTCCCTTTGTGGAGGCATTTTCGTGATGCGCGCTGAAACCCTAGCCACGGTCCTGGTGCAAACTGCGTCACAGTCGGTGATCTGTTTACACACTCAAGAACTCCTGCTCTGATACCACTTGATGAAGGGTGCTCCCCTTAATACCACAACCACATAAGAGAAATAGAGAAACAACAACAATAATAGGCAAGAACAGAAAATTGGCTTCTTATTATCTCCACAAATGTGGAATTACAAAATTTCAGAATTACAATATGAAAAGCCACATGGGCATTCCCTTACAATATTCTTTAGGACAAAGCCTCGAATCAATACCCAGATCTACTACCCAGAACTATTCTGAACTGCCTAAGACAATAATACAGCCTTCCTTATATAGGCAATTTTCCACCGCCTGGGAAGGTTCCAGAATTTTAGCCAATAAGGCCGACCAAACTTAGAATTATTTTATTTTACATTTTATTACATCATAGTCAGCTCAAGATAACCTTTGAAACCTGAACAGAAATTTTGAAGAAAATTATTTTTCGCCATTTCAGGTGACCCAACTTCCGAAGACTATAAGTCATCACCAGTTGACCCGATCGGCTATTATAACCCCATTTCAGAAATGCCACGAAGCGCTCTACAGGTTTGACCGGCGCAAGCGCTTGTCACCCAAATTTTTGACCTCATTCGGGGCCTCTAAAGCCTTCAAAACTGAGTTCAAAATTTCTGTACCCTTGCTACCAATACCGAAAATCTTCGATATCTTCCAATATACACTTGATTTGGCAATGAAACTTTACTGGCAGACTTATATGACCAACATGAACCTCCAAGAAAGAAATCAGATCATTCTGAGCACATACGAAAATTACCAAAAATAGTAACTTTCCATAAATAGCATCTCTGTACAAAATAGCCCTTATTGAATACAAAAATAGAATATTTTTGGGTGATGCAAGATTGCTCTTACACCCAGGATGCTCCTGCATCAGATGTAGTCTCCTTATTGACATATGTGTCTAGTAATGTATCAGGTTCAATGTAAACAAATCTCCTATAATGCTCCAGTTCCTTTTTGCTTTCTTCTTCAGTCTTTTCTGCAAACTCATCAACTTTCACATGTGTACTTTTTATAATTTTGCGAGTAGACAAATTCAAACATCTATATGCCTTACTTTTGCAAGAATATCCCAAGAATATTCCTTCATCACTTTTCACATAAAATTTGCCTTTTCTAGATTCTTTTAAGATGTAACACTTACTACCAAATACTTTTAGGTAACTTACATTGGGTTTATAGCCATACCATAACTCATAAGGAGTTTTGAATGTGTCTTTCTTCAACTGTACTTGGTTTAAGGTATGAACTATAGTGCTAATAACTTCCTTCCAGTATTTCATATCAATGTTTTTTTCAATCATTAGAGTCCTTGCACAATCCATGATAGATCTGTTCCTCCTTTCAGCTATTCCATTTTGCTCAGGAGTTCTTGGGGCTGATACATGTCTTTTGATTCCTCTTTCAATGCAAAAATTATTGAATTCATGGGAGATGAATTCACCACCTCTGTCTGATCTCAAGCACTTCATTCTTTTCCCTATTTCCTTTTCTACTCTTGCCAAATGCCATTTCTAAATTTTCTCTTAGATACATAACAGTCATCATTCTAGAGTAGTCATCAACAAAGAGAATAAAGAATTTTTCTCTAGTATAGCTCTCAATTCCAATAGGTCCACATAAATTAGTATGCACATTTTCCAAAATATCTTCAGACTGATAGTTTTTACTTTTAAAGCTAGTCTTTCCCATTTTACTAATCTGACAATTCTTGCATAGACCAACATCAGGTTTCTTCAAAGTAGGAATGCCTCTTACTTTCTTGAATTTGCTTATTTTCACCATATTATCAAAATTTATATGACATAACCTTTTGTGCCATAACCAAATTTCTTCAATTTGAGCAATAAAACATGAGCATTCACCAAGATCAAGATAAAACAAGTTACCTTTGGTTTGTTTGCCTGATCCAATTAGTTTTCCCTTGTCATCCAGTAGTCTTTCTTTGCCATGCATGAATTCAACTTTGAATCCAATGTTGATTAGCTATGCTACACTTAGAAGATTATGCTTTAGTCCTTCAACCCAATATGCATTATCACATATAACTTCTTTGGTTAATGAGATTCATCCTCTTCCTTTTATGCAACAAGGTTCATTGTTTCCAAATCTTACATTACCACCATCATAGTCTTCAAGGTGTTCAAAATTTGTTCTGTCACCAGTCATATGATGTGAACATCCACTATCTATGATCCATGTATCATTTTTGCTTATATGAGAGATAAGTGCCGTCTCATCTTCATCATCATCAGATTCATCTTTTACAACAATGAAGACAATTTCTTCTTCACTATCATCAGAATCCTTAGCCAAAAAACATGTTTTCTTACCTTTATCCTTGAATGATTTGAAATTCTTCCTGCCATTGTACTTGTGACCTTTCTTCTCATGCTTGCTTTGCTTGTTTGGGCACCTAGATGCAATATGACCAATTTCTTCACATGAAGAATAGATTAAGGGAGTTTTACCTTTGTATTTACCTCTGCCTCTAGTATATTTCTTTGCAAGTAATGCTTCAATAACTTCAAGATCACTATCAGAACTTTCCTCTAATTCTTC